>VCJN01002407.1:0-266208 GCA_006384855.1 Tetraselmis striata
CGATTCGTAACGCGCCCACACCGATGCCTTTACTACTAGTTTAGCGGCATCGCGCGCGGCTAGCGACCTCCACTCAAGTGGAAGGTGCGCCCCCTCAGCTAACCCTGCGTTCGCCCTAGCTAGTCGATCTAACCACCGCGCACAGTCAGTGACGTCCACGTGTTAGGGCGCGCCCGACTTCGCTGATCTACTAAATGGGTTATACATGTATTCAAGTCGGATGCTTTAAGGAACGCCCGAGCCCGTGCCGCAGCGGCCGTAGCCTTTATGGGCGCAATATCCAATTCCCGCATCATCGGTGCAGTGGCCACCCCAGGGGAGCTTTTACCCACCCCAATGAGGCACCGCAAGCACATATTGAGTACGGTTTGTAATTCATTTGCGCCGCTAGTTCTATCCATGCCCCATACTTCACACCCATATGTTAAAACCGGCAGTACACAGGTTTTAAAGACCGGCACACGCACATTAATAGGAACTATGTCCCGTCCACCGACAAATACCGAATCGAGCGCCTCAATGGCGCGTTTACCCTTCTAAACCCGGTCGTCTACTATGTGTTGCATACCTAAATCCGACTTAATGACCGTACCCAAGTACCTATATTCATTTACAACCGGTACCCGTCCCCCCCCAAGCTACCATCGGGCAGCTTGTTCGCGTAACGCGGTCTCGTCGGATCATTGGCCTAATGCCATCACCCCACACTTAAGTACCCCAAACCCCATAAAATGGTCCTCCGCCCACTGCGAGAAGTGGGCGAACATGGCATGCAGGTTATCGAACGAGCCTGTGATACCAACAGCGTCGTCCGCGTATAACTGACTTGGCACCCTTAGTGGTTGCCTTGCGCTAATGTGTCGGTGCACCGTGGTACATGACACCCTAGATGTTCTACCCCATCGAATATATCGTTAATAAATATGTTAAATAGGATGGGGGAAGCGGGGCATCCCCGTCGGAGGCCACGCTCTATGGGTATGGGGTCTGATAGTGCTCCCGGGGCCACCCTTGTCTTGACCCCTACCATACTATCTTTGTATAAAGTTTTAATGAAGGTAAGCATATGACCCGTAATTCCTATGGCTTGTAGTTTTAGGAATAAAAGCTCATGAGGTACTGTGTCATATGCCTTCCTAAAGTCAATAAAACCCGCGTACGTGGGTAGACGTGCCGCTTGGCGACGAGCCGCGATATCGAACAAGCTGGCGACTTGCATGGGGCCCTCCTCATTCCGCATAAAACCCGCTTGCCAACGGCGGATTATCCCTTTAGTTTGGCAGACGTCTTGCAAGCGTTGGGTAATGACGGTCATAAGGAGTTTCATAGCGGCACCCATAATCGAAGTACCCCTATAATTGTCCATAACGGTCGCGTCGCCTTTCTTGGGCACCGATACTATGGCCGAGCTACGCCACTGCTGGGGGATACAGTTCTTAGTCCATATTTCGTTAATTAAGGCCAGCAATGCCTTGCCAAAATGGCTATTTGGGGCGTATATCGCCAATTTTAAAGCCTCCGCAGTGATCCCATTTCTGTATTATTTTAGTTACCCGAGCTAGCTGCAAGAGGCGATCAGGAAATCGCCTAAAAAAAGGTAATAGGAAATGTCCACTACATCAATTGCGCGGTGGAAGCAACACCAGAAGAGGGTGCGGAATGAGGACGGGCAAACGCATCAAACTTGGCCATCTGCGCTCCGGCAGAGAAAACGCCGCCCAAGCAAGGTACCATGCTCGCAAGCTGAGACTCGCTGCAACAACCCCAGCCGCGTGCGCGTCCGACAGGTCATGGCGGAACTCGGCGGGCTGGCTGGCGCGACAAACTTCCGAAGAGCATGCACGGACTGACCACGAAGAAAGCATGAAGTCGGGGCGGAAGGACCGCCGCCAGGGAAGTTGCGCAGAGCAAGCAACACCGCAAAGATGTAGACCACCGTCAAAGCAGATTTTCCGAGGCGGCCGCGGTCCTCCATCACAAAAGGGTAGTACCGGTGAACACCCTGTACCGGTCCGCCGCCAGCTTGTTGCGCTCCGCCTCGGTCGCCGCGATCCCCGGGGTGCGCCAGCGCGGGTCGTTGCCCCAAGTGGGGGTCGTGGAGGACACGCACGCAAAATCGATCATGTAATCTCATGTCGGCCCCCGCCCCCACCCCGCCAGCGTCAAATATGACGGCCGTGAGCGGTGCATTTGGCGCATCCCACTCGTCTCAAGGGCCAAGTCGCCGACTCCCGAGCGGTCCCGGTCGAGCACCGCCCGCTTCAATCGCCACGGAAGCCCACAGATTTTTCAAAGCGGTATGCATGCGGTGCTTGTAGTTCGCAAAGTTGGATGTAGTTGGCAAATGATCCACGACGAAATCCGTAGCGTTCCGGTTCGAGCCATCCGTAGAGCGAAGCCAGAAGGGGTCACAATACCACACGTGGGGCCAGGGCATGTGACAAGCGCGGAAACCCCGCACGGGCGAAGGCCCAGCACCCGCGCAGCGGCGGCCGAATAAGCAGCATGGGGAATCTTGCGGGCTGACCCGTGACCCGACTAGAAAAGCGATACTAAGGGAGCCTGGCCCACTGGCACGCGTTGTACAAGCGCACGGTATCAAGTCGCGAGCCGCAGCAACCGTACGCTGGAAGCCAAGAGCGAGGACCATAAAGTCACGCAAGCGAATCGCACGGTTGAGGTGGCGTTGATCATCGGAGGCATAATCCGTACCCGTACCCGAGGGCGGAGATGTGTTACCGTCTGGCTGCGGTTCTAGTAGGGAAGGAGTTGCCGTTGACCGAGGGCGGGCCGCCGGCGACGGTATCTTGAGAGCTAGAGAAGCGCATTTAGTAACTATATTGGCAGTACTCGTACTAACCACACATAGGAAGCGATGGGGAGCGTTACTATACATGCGCTTATGTAGCTCTCAATATACCGTCGCCCCGCGAATTAGTGGCACCCCCTCCGTCAGTGGCAACTGCTTCCCTACTACTAGAACCGCAGCCAGGCGGTTCTACAGCTCCGCCCTCGGGTACGGGTACGGGTACTGCCTCCGATGATCAACCCACGACGACCATGGTTGTCCAACGCCACCTCAGCCGTGCGATTCGTTTGCGTGACTTCGTGGCCCTCGCTCTTGGCTTCCGGCGTATGGGTGCTGCGGCCTCGACACTTGCTTCATTGATACCATGCGCTTGCACAACGCGTGCGGGCCGCGGGCTCCCTATCGCTTTTTCAGTCGGATCACGAGTCAGCCTGCAAGATTCCCCATGATGTTTATTCAGTAGCCGCCGCTACGCGGGTGCTGGGCCTTCGTCCGCGCGGGGGTTCCGCGCTTGTCACATGCCTTGGCCCCACGTGTGGTATTGACCCCTTATGACTTTGCTCTATGACGGATGGCTCGAACCGGAATGTGACGGACTTCATCGTGGATCATCTGCCCATCTGCCCCGTTGCGAACTACAAGCACCGCATGCATGCATACCGCTGTCATTGAAAAACCTGTGGGCTTCCATGGCGATTTAAGCGGGGGCGGTGCTCGACCGGGACCGCTCGGGAGTCGGTGACTTGACCCTTGAGACGAGTGGGATGCGCCAAATGCACCGCTCGCGGCCGTCAGATTTGACACTGGCGGGGTGGGGGGGGGGCGGGGGGGGCGGCGTGCGATTACATGACCGATTTCGCGTGCGTGTCCTCCACGACCCCCACTTGGGGCAACGACCCGCGCTGGTGCACCCCGGGGATCGCGGCGACCGAGGCGGAGCGCAACAAGATGGCGGCGGACCGGACGTCTTATTCCGTCCCGGTGCAGGGTGTTCACCGGCACTACCCTTTTGTGGTTATTGAGGACCGCAACCGCCTCGGAAAATCTGCTTTGACGGTGGTCTACATCTTCGCGGTGTTACTTGATGTGCGCAACTTCCCTGGCGGTCCTTCCGCCGCGCCTTCATGCTTCCTTCGTGGTCAGTCCGTGCATGCTATTAGGAACTTTGTCGCCATCCAACCCGTTGAGTCTTAACTTGCGTGCATGGTACCTTGGGCGGCCTTCTCTCTGCCAGAGTGCAGACGGCCAAGTTTGATGCGTTTGCCCGTGCTCATTTCGCACCCTCTTCTGGTGCTGCTTCCACCGCGCAATTGCTGTAGTGCGTGGACGTTTTCTATTGCCTTTTCGGTTGGTTTCCTGATCGCCTTTTGCAGCTAGCTCATGTAGCGACTAACTGCTATGTAGCAAGCGATTGCCGGGCAGCAGAGGCGGCCTCACCAGTACCGCCAACTCCAGGGGCCGTCGTAGAGACGCTGCAAGGGTTTCACTGGTGCCAGTCCTGTCCCGGACGGAGGCGGAAAAAAAAATCTCCAGGGGGTGTGGCCGTAAAAATAGATTAACAGATATGTGGTGATGTCTGTACCCGGTAGGTACGTAGCGCTAATAATACGTGCAGTCCTCCGGAAGCGCTCGTATCCGTACGGGCCATAGCGACTAGTACTAGTACGGGGTCGGCTGGGACCGAAAGATCCACGACTGGTACGGGGCCGCCAGACCGGATGGTGTCCGGAAAGGCGCCGCGCGTCCCGAGCCCCCGCCTGTGTGTGTAAATTACATGCCACCAGCGATCACGTGGCTCATCAGGACAGTACATTCCGCTATGCTGCTCTCGGCCTCTCATCACGGCTAAGATGTTGGGAAAGCCTGACTAATTGCTGCCGCACCTGGGCTTATCGGACACGCAACACCCCTGCTTGTGGGATGACGTATATCAAAATGATATTCACTCCCCACCTCAGGTGCTTTCACAACTAACCAGACTAACCCTAATCTAAATCGAGCAGCATCCGGAAACGTACACACAAGCGACTCATTGTCTCCGGGCGGGTGGGTGGGAGACAATATAGTCGGATGCCTTCCAACAACTGAAGGCGCCCCCGGTCCGCGGCCGCCCTTTATACTCGGCTAAAGGGCGCCGCCGGACCGGTGCTGGCCGGTACCGGCGTACCGGGCCGGCAGGGTCGTCACTTAACCCTGACGGCGCTGCGAAAACCAGGGTTTCCTAGGTCGTTCCTCCCAAGGAAACCCTACAGTTTTCGCAGCTAGACAGCGTAGATTTTGCATCAAAATGTACGGGGTCGGCTGGGACCGAAAGATCCAACAGATGAAAGAACAGTGGCCGGTCTGGCGGGGCCCGTACACGGACATATGTGAGTCAATTATACAGGGAATATCCATATATAATCCACAGGACGCATAGGTTCTTCTCTGCTATGGCCCAGTGGCAATAACAAAGCGATCTGCCCATCAATAAAATCGGGGTGCTGCAGCGCGGAGGGGCGATTTGGCAGATGACTGGGTGGTGCGGGACCATCAGCCCAGTTCATACGGTAGCCATGCCTGACCCAATCTCTGACTCGACTGACTCTGACTGATTCAGAGAAACTGTCCCAAAATAGCCAGCCTTTACGGATAACACCGGCCGATTCCACAGGAGAATTGACGTCCAGAGCCGGCTCATGAGGAAGCTCAATTTTAGCTGACGTTAAAACCGTCACAAAATGCCAACGCCACAGATAGCATCATAGTGGTTAGCAGGCAGCCTGGATGACTGCTGCATGAATCAAACAATGAGTTTGAACTCGAAAATGTCTGGAACTGAAAATAGCAGTATTTTCAAATTAAATATCGCTCCGACACAACGGGAGATATGAATCGTCCCACAGGGTGTGTCGCCTTTTACACGAAAGCATCGCCGGCCAACTGATGGGAAGTTGCCGAGACAACTGCCAGGGGCAGCACAGGATAGCAGAGGCCATCATATGTATTACACACGAGGTATCTCTCGGAGATACACCACCTAACAGGTGACTCTCCCGGAGGAGATCAGAGCTGCTATGACACGAGCCTGAGCTCAGCTCCCGGAGGAGGGCTAACAGTCGCCCGGAGGCCTAACTGCAGCTACATGAACACCATCACTGGCCAGGCCAGGAGGACTGCAGACTCCACAGCTTCATCGACGTGCACTCGGGCAGTCCCTACTGAAGTGTCCCTTCCTTTGGCAGCGATAACAGGTGATGTGCGCAGCAGAAGGCCGACCAGAAGGAGACTTCTCCTCGCGCCGGCCGCCCTCCCTCCGGTCGTCGCTCCCACGGTGAAAAGACTCGGGCTCGCGAGAAGAGGAAGAAGGCTTCTCGCGCGAAGAAGAAGAGGAAGGTTTCTTGGCCTTGACCTTCTCAATCGCCTTCTTCAGCTCCTTGTAGTCCGCTGAGCCCTTCCCGCCGAGAGGGTCCACTGCATCGAACTCCTTGGCGACTTCCGCGCCGTACTCGTGCTCCACATGCAGCTTGTTGCCACGCTTGTTAATCCGAAGAGCTACAGTGGTACACAAAGCCAGTGCCGCGGTGATCGTCTTGAACAGCTCCGCAGACGACGCTGGCGAGGAAGCAGGAAGATCGGTGCCGTCCTCAACCAAGTCACGCAGAGGCTCCTCCGCCGGTGCCAAAAGGTCATAGATCTGGAAGACGTCGTCTAGGTCGCGTTGAAGAATACGAGCATCAGCGGTATGGCGGCGGTGAACCTTACCATCTTTGTCCAGCCAGCCATCCTCGGGTGCGTGGATGGTGCGAGACGGAGCTTCCACAGCTGCAGGTTGAGCTGGTCTCTTGCCCTTGCGGTCGTAGTCGGCGTCCCCCTCCGCAACGCGTTTCGAAGCTGAAGCCGAAGTGGACGGACCGCTCGACGACGCGACTGCCTGCCTAAGCTCAGAGACCTCTCGTTCGATACGGAGTAGAGCAGCAGAAGTATCAGCAACTGCCTGTCTAGCGGCGACGAGAGGGGGAGATTCAGCTACCCCGTCTGCAGGTAGAGTGTCGCCACCTAGGACAGTGAGATGGTTTTCGCGCGAAACGAGTTGCTCGCGAAGAGCTCTGCGAGACTCAAGTAACTCGTTCCAAACGAGTTCAAACTTGTCTACTGCTAAAACAGAGACGAGAAAGCAAGGCGACAGCACCACAAGCGAGACAAGGAGCCACGTCCAAGACGGACTCGCGGACCGAGCCATGGTGAGTGCCGGGATCAAACACACTACAGAACGCAGAAGAAATTTGAATTTTTGTAGTCGAAGATAAACGAAAATGTACCAGTCGTAGAAGACAATATAGTCGGATGCCTTCCAACAACTGAAGGCGCCCCCGGTCCGCGGCCGCCCTTTATACTCGGCTAAAGGGCGCCGCCGGACCGGTGCTGGCCGGTACCGGCGTACCGGGCCGGCAGGGTCGTCACTTAACCCTGACGGCGCTGCGAAAACCAAGGTTTCCTAGGTCGTTCCTCCCAAGGACCGGACCGGACGTCTTATTCCGTCCCGGTGCAGGGTGTTCACCGGCACTACCCTTTTGTGGTTATTGAGGACCGCAACCGCCTCGGAAAATCTGCTTTGACGGTGGTCTACATCTTCGCGGTGTTACTTGATGTGCGCAACTTCCCTGGCGGTCCTTCCGCCGCGCCTTCATGCTTCCTTCGTGGTCAGTCCGTGCATGCTATTAGGAACTTTGTCGCCATCCAACCCGTTGAGTCTTAACTTGCGTGCATGGTAGGTACCTTGGGCGGCCTTCTCTCTGCCAGAGTGCAGACGGCCAAGTTTGATGCGTTTGCCCGTGCTCATTTCGCACCCTCTTCTGGTGCTGCTTCCACCGCGCAACTGCTGTAGTGGACGTTTTCTATTGCCTTTTCGGTTGGTTTCCTGATCGCCTTTTGCAGCTAGCTCATGTAGCGACTAACTGCTATGTAGCAAGCGATTGCCGGGCAGCAGAGGCGGCCTCACCAGTACCAACTCCAGGGGCCGTCGTAGAGACGCTGCAAGGGTTTCACTGGTGCCAGTCCTGTCCCGGACGGAGGCGGAAAAAAAAATCTCCAGGGGGTGTGGCCGTAAAAATAGATAAACAGATATGTGGTGATGTCTGTACCCGGTAGGTACGTAGCGCTAATAATACGTGCAGTCCTCCGGAAGCGCTCGTACCCGTACGGGCCATAGCGACTAGTACTAGTACGGGGTCGGCTGGGACCGAAAGATCCACGACTGGTACGGGGCCGCCAGACCGGATGGTGTCCGGAAAGGCGCCGCGCGTCCCGAGCCCCCGCCTGTGTGTGTAAATTACATGCCACCAGCGATCACGTGGCTCATCAGGACAGTACATTCCGCTATGCTGCTCTCGGCCTCTCATCACGGCTAAGATGTTGGGAAAGCCTGACTAATTGCTGCCGCACCTGGGCTTATCGGACACGCAACACCCCTGCTTGTGGGATGACGTATATCAAAATGATATTCACTCCCCACCTCAGGTGCTTTCACAACTAACCAGACTAACCCTAATCTAAATCGAGCAGCATCCGGAAACGTACACACAAGCGACTCATTGTCTCCGGGCGGGTGGGTGGGAGACAATATAGTCGGATGCCTTCCAACAACTGAAGGCGCCCCCGGTCCGCGGCCGCCCTTTATACTCGGCTAAAGGGCGCCGCCGGACCGGTGCTGGCCGGTACCGGCGTACCGGGCCGGCAGGGTCGTCACTTAACCCTGACGGCGCTGCGAAAACCAGGGTTTCCTAGGTCGTTCCTCCCAAGGAAACCCTACAGTTTTCGCAGCTAGACAGCGTAGATTTTGCATCAAAATGTACGGGGTCGGCTGGGACCGAAAGATCCAACAGATGAAAGAACAGTGGCCGGTCTGGCGGGGCCCGTACACGGACATATGTGAGTCAATTATACAGGGAATATCCATATATAATCCACAGGACGCATAGGTTCTTCTCTGCTATGGCCCAGTGGCAATAACAACGCGATCTGCCCATCAATAAAATCGGGGTGCTGCAGCGCGGAGGGGCGATTTGGCAGATGACTGGGTGGTGCGGGACCATCAGCCCAGTTCATACGGTAGCCATGCCTGACCCAATCTCTGACTCGACTGACTCTGACTGATTCAGAGAAACTGTCCCAAAATAGCCAGCCTTTACGGATAACACCGGCCGATTCCACAGGAGAATTGACGTCCAGAGCCGGCTCATGAGGAAGCTCAATTTTAGCTGACGTTAAAACCGTCACAAAATGCCAACGCCACAGATAGCATCATAGTGGTTAGCAGGCAGCCTGGATGACTGCTGCATGAATCAAACAATGAGTTTGAACTCGAAAATGTCTGGAACTGAAAATAGCAGTATTTTCAAATTAAATATCGCTCCGACACAACGGGAGATATGAATCGTCCCACAGGGTGTGTCGCCTTTTACACGAAAGCATCGCCGGCCAACTGATGGGAAGTTGCCGAGACAACTGCCAGGGGCAGCACAGGATAGCAGAGGCCATCATATGTATTACACACGAGGTATCTCTCGGAGATACACCACCTAACAGGTGACTCTCCCGGAGGAGATCAGAGCTGCTATGACACGAGCCTGAGCTCAGCTCCCGGAGGAGGGCTAACAGTCGCCCGGAGGCCTAACTGCAGCTACATGAACACCATCACTGGCCAGGCCAGGAGGACTGCAGACTCCACAGCTTCATCGACGTGCACTCGGGCAGTCCCTACTGAAGTGTCCCTTCCTTTGGCAGCGATAACAGGTGATGTGCGCAGCAGAAGGCCGACCAGAAGGAGACTTCTCCTCGCGCCGGCCGCCCTCCCTCCGGTCGTCGCTCCCACGGTGAAAAGACTCGGGCTCGCGAGAAGAGGAAGAAGGCTTCTCGCGCGAAGAAGAAGAGGAAGGTTTCTTGGCCTTGACCTTCTCAATCGCCTTCTTCAGCTCCTTGTAGTCCGCTGAGCCCTTCCCGCCGAGAGGGTCCACTGCATCGAACTCCTTGGCGACTTCCGCGCCGTACTCGTGCTCCACATGCAGCTTGTTGCCACGCTTGTTAATCCGAAGAGCTACAGTGGTACACAAAGCCAGTGCCGCGGTGATCGTCTTGAACAGCTCCGCAGACGACGCTGGCGAGGAAGCAGGAAGATCGGTGCCGTCCTCAACCAAGTCACGCAGAGGCTCCTCCGCCGGTGCCAAAAGGTCATAGATCTGGAAGACGTCGTCTAGGTCGCGTTGAAGAATACGAGCATCAGCGGTATGGCGGCGGTGAACCTTACCATCTTTGTCCAGCCAGCCATCCTCGGGTGCGTGGATGGTGCGAGACGGAGCTTCCACAGCTGCAGGTTGAGCTGGTCTCTTGCCCTTGCGGTCGTAGTCGGCGTCCCCCTCCGCAACGCGTTTCGAAGCTGAAGCCGAAGTGGACGGACCGCTCGACGACGCGACTGCCTGCCTAAGCTCAGAGACCTCTCGTTCGATACGGAGTAGAGCAGCAGAAGTATCAGCAACTGCCTGTCTAGCGGCGACGAGAGGGGGAGATTCAGCTACCCCGTCTGCAGGTAGAGTGTCGCCACCTAGGACAGTGAGATGGTTTTCGCGCGAAACGAGTTGCTCGCGAAGAGCTCTGCGAGACTCAAGTAACTCGTTCCAAACGAGTTCAAACTTGTCTACTGCTAAAACAGAGACGAGAAAGCAAGGCGACAGCACCACAAGCGAGACAAGGAGCCACGTCCAAGACGGACTCGCGGACCGAGCCATGGTGAGTGCCGGGATCAAACACACTACAGAACGCAGAAGAAATTTGAATTTTTGTAGTCGAAGATAAACGAAAATGTACCAGTCGTAGAAGACAATATAGTCGGATGCCTTCCAACAACTGAAGGCGCCCCCGGTCCGCGGCCGCCCTTTATACTCGGCTAAAGGGCGCCGCCGGACCGGTGCTGGCCGGTACCGGCGTACCGGGCCGGCAGGGTCGTCACTTAACCCTGACGGCGCTGCGAAAACCAAGGTTTCCTAGGTCGTTCCTCCCAAGGACCGGACCGGACGTCTTATTCCGTCCCGGTGCAGGGTGTTCACCGGCACTACCCTTTTGTGGTTATTGAGGACCGCAACCGCCTCGGAAAATCTGCTTTGACGGTGGTCTACATCTTCGCGGTGTTACTTGATGTGCGCAACTTCCCTGGCGGTCCTTCCGCCGCGCCTTCATGCTTCCTTCGTGGTCAGTCCGTGCATGCTATTAGGAACTTTGTCGCCATCCAACCCGTTGAGTCTTAACTTGCGTGCATGGTAGGTACCTTGGGCGGCCTTCTCTCTGCCAGAGTGCAGACGGCCAAGTTTGATGCGTTTGCCCGTGCTCATTTCGCACCCTCTTCTGGTGCTGCTTCCACCGCGCAACTGCTGTAGTGGACGTTTTCTATTGCCTTTTCGGTTGGTTTCCTGATCGCCTTTTGCAGCTAGCTCATGTAGCGACTAACTGCTATGTAGCAAGCGATTGCCGGGCAGCAGAGGCGGCCTCACCAGTACCAACTCCAGGGGCCGTCGTAGAGACGCTGCAAGGGTTTCACTGGTGCCAGTCCTGTCCCGGACGGAGGCGGAAAAAAAAATCTCCAGGGGGTGTGGCCGTAAAAATAGATAAACAGATATGTGGTGATGTCTGTACCCGGTAGGTACGTAGCGCTAATAATACGTGCAGTCCTCCGGAAGCGCTCGTACCCGTACGGGCCATAGCGACTAGTACTAGTACGGGGTCGGCTGGGACCGAAAGATCCACGACTGGTACGGGGCCGCCAGACCGGATGGTGTCCGGAAAGGCGCCGCGCGTCCCGAGCCCCCGCCTGTGTGTGTAAATTACATGCCACCAGCGATCACGTGGCTCATCAGGACAGTACATTCCGCTATGCTGCTCTCGGCCTCTCATCACGGCTAAGATGTTGGGAAAGCCTGACTAATTGCTGCCGCACCTGGGCTTATCGGACACGCAACACCCCTGCTTGTGGGATGACGTATATCAAAATGATATTCACTCCCCACCTCAGGTGCTTTCACAACTAACCAGACTAACCCTAATCTAAATCGAGCAGCATCCGGAAACGTACACACAAGCGACTCATTGTCTCCGGGCGGGTGGGTGGGAGACAATATAGTCGGATGCCTTCCAACAACTGAAGGCGCCCCCGGTCCGCGGCCGCCCTTTATACTCGGCTAAAGGGCGCCGCCGGACCGGTGCTGGCCGGTACCGGCGTACCGGGCCGGCAGGGTCGTCACTTAACCCTGACGGCGCTGCGAAAACCAGGGTTTCCTAGGTCGTTCCTCCCAAGGAAACCCTACAGTTTTCGCAGCTAGACAGCGTAGATTTTGCATCAAAATGTACGGGGTCGGCTGGGACCGAAAGATCCAACAGATGAAAGAACAGTGGCCGGTCTGGCGGGGCCCGTACACGGACATATGTGAGTCAATTATACAGGGAATATCCATATATAATCCACAGGACGCATAGGTTCTTCTCTGCTATGGCCCAGTGGCAATAACAAAGCGATCTGCCCATCAATAAAATCGGGGTGCTGCAGCGCGGAGGGGCGATTTGGCAGATGACTGGGTGGTGCGGGACCATCAGCCCAGTTCATACGGTAGCCATGCCTGACCCAATCTCTGACTCGACTGACTCTGACTGATTCAGAGAAACTGTCCCAAAATAGCCAGCCTTTACGGATAACACCGGCCGATTCCACAGGAGAATTGACGTCCAGAGCCGGCTCATGAGGAAGCTCAATTTTAGCTGACGTTAAAACCGTCACAAAATGCCAACGCCACAGATAGCATCATAGTGGTTAGCAGGCAGCCTGGATGACTGCTGCATGAATCAAACAATGAGTTTGAACTCGAAAATGTCTGGAACTGAAAATAGCAGTATTTTCAAATTAAATATCGCTCCGACACAACGGGAGATATGAATCGTCCCACAGGGTGTGTCGCCTTTTACACGAAAGCATCGCCGGCCAACTGATGGGAAGTTGCCGAGACAACTGCCAGGGGCAGCACAGGATAGCAGAGGCCATCATATGTATTACACACGAGGTATCTCTCGGAGATACACCACCTAACAGGTGACTCTCCCGGAGGAGATCAGAGCTGCTATGACACGAGCCTGAGCTCAGCTCCCGGAGGAGGGCTAACAGTCGCCCGGAGGCCTAACTGCAGCTACATGAACACCATCACTGGCCAGGCCAGGAGGACTGCAGACTCCACAGCTTCATCGACGTGCACTCGGGCAGTCCCTACTGAAGTGTCCCTTCCTTTGGCAGCGATAACAGGTGATGTCCGCAGCAGAAGGCCGACCAGAAGGAGACTTCTCCTCGCGCCGGCCGCCCTCCCTCCGGTCGTCGCTCCCACGGTGAAAAGACTCGGGCTCGCGAGAAGAGGAAGAAGGCTTCTCGCGCGAAGAAGAAGAGGAAGGTTTCTTGGCCTTGACCTTCTCAATCGCCTTCTTCAGCTCCTTGTAGTCCGCTGAGCCCTTCCCGCCGAGAGGGTCCACTGCATCGAACTCCTTGGCGACTTCCGCGCCGTACTCGTGCTCCACATGCAGCTTGTTGCCACGCTTGTTAATCCGAAGAGCTACAGTGGTACACAAAGCCAGTGCCGCGGTGATCGTCTTGAACAGCTCCGCAGACGACGCTGGCGAGGAAGCAGGAAGATCGGTGCCGTCCTCAACCAAGTCACGCAGAGGCTCCTCCGCCGGTGCCAAAAGGTCATAGATCTGGAAGACGTCGTCTAGGTCGCGTTGAAGAATACGAGCATCAGCGGTATGGCGGCGGTGAACCTTACCATCTTTGTCCAGCCAGCCATCCTCGGGTGCGTGGATGGTTCGAGACGGAGCTTCCACAGCTGCAGGTTGAGCTGGTCTCTTGCCCTTGCGGTCGTAGTCGGCGTCCCCCTCCGCAACGCGTTTCGAAGCTGAAGCCGAAGTGGACGGACCGCTCGACGACGCGACTGCCTGCCTAAGCTCAGAGACCTCTCGTTCGATACGGAGTAGAGCAGCAGAAGTATCAGCAACTGCCTGTCTAGCGGCGACGAGAGGGGGAGATTCAGCTACCCCGTCTGCAGGTAGAGTGTCGCCACCTAGGACAGTGAGATGGTTTTCGCGCGAAACGAGTTGCTCGCGAAGAGCTCTGCGAGACTCAAGTAACTCGTTCCAAACGAGTTCAAACTTGTCTACTGCTAAAACAGAGACGAGAAAGCAAGGCGACAGCACCACAAGCGAGACAAGGAGCCACGTCCAAGACGGACTCGCGGACCGAGCCATGGTGAGTGCCGGGATCAAACACACTACAGAACGCAGAAGAAATTTGAATTTTTGTAGTCGAAGATAAACGAAAATGTACCAGTCGTAGAAGACAATATAGTCGGATGCCTTCCAACAACTGAAGGCGCCCCCGGTCCGCGGCCGCCCTTTATACTCGGCTAAAGGGCGCCGCCGGACCGGTGCTGGCCGGTACCGGCGTACCGGGCCGGCAGGGTCGTCACTTAACCCTGACGGCGCTGCGAAAACCAGGGTTTCCTAGGTCGTTCCTCCCAAGGACCGGACCGGACGTCTTATTCCGTCCCGGTGCAGGGTGTTCACCGGCACTACCCTTTTGTGGTTATTGAGGACCGCAACCGCCTCGGAAAATCTGCTTTGACGGTGGTCTACATCTTCGCGGTGTTACTTGATGTGCGCAACTTCCCTGGCGGTCCTTCCGCCGCGCCTTCATGCTTCCTTCGTGGTCAGTCCGTGCATGCTATTAGGAACTTTGTCGCCATCCAACCCGTTGAGTCTTAACTTGCGTGCATGGTACCTTGGGCGGCCTTCTCTCTGCCAGAGTGCAGACGGCCAAGTTTGATGCGTTTGCCCGTGCTCATTTCGCACCCTCTTCTGGTGCTGCTTCCACCGCGCAACTGCTGTAGTGGACGTTTTCTATTGCCTTTTCGGTTGGTTTCCTGATCGCCTTTTGCAGCTAGCTCATGTAGCGACTAACTGCTATGTAGCAAGCGATTGCCGGGCAGCAGAGGCGGCCTCACCAGTACCAACTCCAGGGGCCGTCGTAGAGACGCTGCAAGGGTTTCACTGGTGCCAGTCCTGTCCCGGACGGAGGCGGAAAAAAAAATCTCCAGGGGGTGTGGCCGTAAAAATAGATAAACAGATATGTGGTGATGTCTGTACCCGGTAGGTACGTAGCGCTAATAATACGTGCAGTCCTCCGGAAGCGCTCGTACCCGTACGGGCCATAGCGACTAGTACTAGTACGGGGTCGGCTGGGACCGAAAGATCCACGACTGGTACGGGGCCGCCAGACCGGATGGTGTCCGGAAAGGCGCCGCGCGTCCCGAGCCCCCGCCTGTGTGTGTAAATTACATGCCACCAGCGATCACGTGGCTCATCAGGACAGTACATTCCGCTATGCTGCTCTCGGCCTCTCATCACGGCTAAGATGTTGGGAAAGCCTGACTAATTGCTGCCGCACCTGGGCTTATCGGACACGCAACACCCCTGCTTGTGGGATGACGTATATCAAAATGATATTCACTCCCCACCTCAGGTGCTTTCACAACTAACCAGACTAACCCTAATCTAAATCGAGCAGCATCCGGAAACGTACACACAAGCGACTCATTGTCTCCGGGCGGGTGGGTGGGAGACAATATAGTCGGATGCCTTCCAACAACTGAAGGCGCCCCCGGTCCGCGGCCGCCCTTTATACTCGGCTAAAGGGCGCCGCCGGACCGGTGCTGGCCGGTACCGGCGTACCGGGCCGGCAGGGTCGTCACTTAACCCTGACGGCGCTGCGAAAACCAGGGTTTCCTAGGTCGTTCCTCCCAAGGAAACCCTACAGTTTTCGCAGCTAGACAGCGTAGATTTTGCATCAAAATGTACGGGGTCGGCTGGGACCGAAAGATCCAACAGATGAAAGAACAGTGGCCGGTCTGGCGGGGCCCGTACACGGACATATGTGAGTCAATTATACAGGGAATATCCATATATAATCCACAGGACGCATAGGTTCTTCTCTGCTATGGCCCAGTGGCAATAACAAAGCGATCTGCCCATCAATAAAATCGGGGTGCTGCAGCGCGGAGGGGCGATTTGGCAGATGACTGGGTGGTGCGGGACCATCAGCCCAGTTCATACGGTAGCCATGCCTGACCCAATCTCTGACTCGACTGACTCTGACTGATTCAGAGAAACTGTCCCAAAATAGCCAGCCTTTACGGATAACACCGGCCGATTCCACAGGAGAATTGACGTCCAGAGCCGGCTCATGAGGAAGCTCAATTTTAGCTGACGTTAAAACCGTCACAAAATGCCAACGCCACAGATAGCATCATAGTGGTTAGCAGGCAGCCTGGATGACTGCTGCATGAATCAAACAATGAGTTTGAACTCGAAAATGTCTGGAACTGAAAATAGCAGTATTTTCAAATTAAATATCGCTCCGACACAACGGGAGATATGAATCGTCCCACAGGGTGTGTCGCCTTTTACACGAAAGCATCGCCGGCCAACTGATGGGAAGTTGCCGAGACAACTGCCAGGGGCAGCACAGGATAGCAGAGGCCATCATATGTATTACACACGAGGTATCTCTCGGAGATACACCACCTAACAGGTGACTCTCCCGGAGGAGATCAGAGCTGCTATGACACGAGCCTGAGCTCAGCTCCCGGAGGAGGGCTAACAGTCGCCCGGAGGCCTAACTGCAGCTACATGAACACCATCACTGGCCAGGCCAGGAGGACTGCAGACTCCACAGCTTCATCGACGTGCACTCGGGCAGTCCCTACTGAAGTGTCCCTTCCTTTGGCAGCGATAACAGGTGATGTCCGCAGCAGAAGGCCGACCAGAAGGAGACTTCTCCTCGCGCCGGCCGCCCTCCCTCCGGTCGTCGCTCCCACGGTGAAAAGACTCGGGCTCGCGAGAAGAGGAAGAAGGCTTCTCGCGCGAAGAAGAAGAGGAAGGTTTCTTGGCCTTGACCTTCTCAATCGCCTTCTTCAGCTCCTTGTAGTCCGCTGAGCCCTTCCCGCCGAGAGGGTCCACTGCATCGAACTCCTTGGCGACTTCCGCGCCGTACTCGTGCTCCACATGCAGCTTGTTGCCACGCTTGTTAATCCGAAGAGCTACAGTGGTACACAAAGCCAGTGCCGCGGTGATCGTCTTGAACAGCTCCGCAGACGACGCTGGCGAGGAAGCAGGAAGATCGGTGCCGTCCTCAACCAAGTCACGCAGAGGCTCCTCCGCCGGTGCCAAAAGGTCATAGATCTGGAAGACGTCGTCTAGGTCGCGTTGAAGAATACGAGCATCAGCGGTATGGCGGCGGTGAACCTTACCATCTTTGTCCAGCCAGCCATCCTCGGGTGCGTGGATGGTGCGAGACGGAGCTTCCACAGCTGCAGGTTGAGCTGGTCTCTTGCCCTTGCGGTCGTAGTCGGCGTCCCCCTCCGCAACGCGTTTCGAAGCTGAAGCCGAAGTGGACGGACCGCTCGACGACGCGACTGCCTGCCTAAGCTCAGAGACCTCTCGTTCGATACGGAGTAGAGCAGCAGAAGTATCAGCAACTGCCTGTCTAGCGGCGACGAGAGGGGGAGATTCAGCTACCCCGTCTGCAGGTAGAGTGTCGCCACCTAGGACAGTGAGATGGTTTTCGCGCGAAACGAGTTGCTCGCGAAGAGCTCTGCGAGACTCAAGTAACTCGTTCCAAACGAGTTCAAACTTGTCTACTGCTAAAACAGAGACGAGAAAGCAAGGCGACAGCACCACAAGCGAGACAAGGAGCCACGTCCAAGACGGACTCGCGGACCGAGCCATGGTGAGTGCCGGGATCAAACACACTACAGAACGCAGAAGAAATTTGAATTTTTGTAGTCGAAGATAAACGAAAATGTACCAGTCGTAGAAGACAATATAGTCGGATGCCTTCCAACAACTGAAGGCGCCCCCGGTCCGCGGCCGCCCTTTATACTCGGCTAAAGGGCGCCGCCGGACCGGTGCTGGCCGGTACCGGCGTACCGGGCCGGCAGGGTCGTCACTTAACCCTGACGGCGCTGCGAAAACCAGGGTTTCCTAGGTCGTTCCTCCCAAGGACCGGACCGGACGTCTTATTCCGTCCCGGTGCAGGGTGTTCACCGGCACTACCCTTTTGTGGTTATTGAGGACCGCAACCGCCTCGGAAAATCTGCTTTGACGGTGGTCTACATCTTCGCGGTGTTATTTGATGTGCGCAACTTCCCTGGCGGTCCTTCCGCCGCGCCTTCATGCTTCCTTCGTGGTCAGTCCGTGCATGCTATTAGGAACTTTGTCGCCATCCAACCCGTTGAGTCTTAACTTGCGTGCATGGTACCTTGGGCGGCCTTCTCTCTGCCAGAGTGCAGACGGCCAAGTTTGATGCGTTTGCCCGTGCTCATTTCGCACCCTCTTCTGGTGCTGCTTCCACCGCGCAACTGCTGTAGTGGACGTTTTCTATTGCCTTTTCGGTTGGTTTCCTGATCGCCTTTTGCAGCTAGCTCATGTAGCGACTAACTGCTATGTAGCAAGCGATTGCCGGGCAGCCGAGGCGGCCTCACCAGTACCAACTCCAGGGGCCGTCGTAGAGACGCTGCAAGGGTTTCACTGGTGCCAGTCCTGTCCCGGACGGAGGCGGAAAAAAAAATCTCCAGGGGGTGTGGCCGTAAAAATAGATAAACAGATATGTGGTGATGTCTGTACCCGGTAGGTACGTAGCGCTAATAATACGTGCAGTCCTCCGGAAGCGCTCGTACCCGTACGGGCCATAGCGACTAGTACCAGCTGATGGATCCGATGCAGCGGGTGGTCGTAGCATTACCGACCGTAAGTAACTCGAAGATCTCGTGGGTGTGCCCGTACGCGGCGCGTGCGCGCCGCACAGCATCTTCTTGCAGTCGTAAGGCAGACGAAACCTTTATCAGTAATCCTTTATTATTTTCACGACTGAAGCCGCGATTCTGCTTAAATATGGGCTTTTTCCTTCCCCTGTACTTTGCGTGGATTCTCTTGACGCTCTCCCTGTACCGGTAACCAAAAAGTATTAGTCGCTAACTGAAGCCGCGCGCCGAACGACTAGCGATCGGTAATCGTGCTTTCTCTTGACGCTCTGTAGGTAACCAAAAAGGAACTAGCGATCGCTACAGCAGCTGGCGATTGTAACGGCTACCCCTAGTGCCTCGGGGACTTTTGTATGTGAGGATAAATCCAACATGGTTTTGTTGTATCGTCATTCCGGGACCGGTACGGTAAATAGGGAACTTTCTGTTAAAGGTAGGTACGCGACTGTACCGGTACCGATAAGAGCGAGCTGCCGGCGGGACCTACAGAGCGCACCCGCCCACCACATCAGCCAGCTCAACTGGCAGGATATAAGCTCATACACCATCCCGCGGCCAGAGGCCCGGGTCAACTACGGGGAGGGGGCTCTACGGGCGGTAGCCGGGGCGGCGGACTTGGGGTGTGCCGCCCTAGCCGGCGCGGGCGTGCTTCAGGCGGCGGATGGCGGTCTCGTCGCAGTGGAGATGGTGCTCCCAGCAGTCCCGGCTGTGCAACGAGCTGGGCATGCACAAGGTGATGTTGCACTGCACGCAGTAGCACGAGCTCCAGTGCTCCTCGCCCTCGCCACGGTACCAACGTTAGCACCTTGACTGCTTGCTGCGGCCGTTCGCGTATCGCCCGTGGTTGCCAGGGGCGTGCTGGCCGTTGGTGTCCAGGTAGCGCTTGGGCGCGATGGCGAGGCGGTGGCCGGCGGGACGGGATGGCGCCAGGTCTCCCTTAAGCCCTGGCTGGCTGCCTTGCGACTCGGCAGACATGTCAAGGTTGTCGGCAGGCAGGGGCTCGGTGGCTGGGATAGAGGCTGGGGAAGAGTTCGCAAGGATGGACGGGATCTCTGTGTGGGTGCGGGTGTCGGGAACGACATTGCCTGTAACGCGACTGCCACCCAGCGCACTCGCACTCGCATCAGCAGCAGCGGCAGGGCGGGGCGGCACGAAAGGGCCGACGGCAGTCACTTGACCTCGTGGCGCAGAGGCAGCCGAAAGAGGGGTGCGACCATCAGTAGCTTGCTCGCGGGGGAGTGCCTGGTCGGGCTCTTGGACATCGGCCGGGGCATGGTCCTAGCGGACCCTCCATTTGCCATCACCGACGGACTCGGTAACGTTGCCGAACAGCTGAGCATGCTGGCACCGACGCTGGTCGCCACTCAGGGGTTAAAATGTGGCCTCGGCAGGCTGATACACGAGCGCCTTTGGTGACGGAGGTCCTCATAGCGTCGTGTGGGTGGCTGAACAGGTGGGTGAGCGAGTTTGAATATTTTTAAAAGTTTGGAAACGGCAAAACGGTGTTGACCACTTTTTGGCGGCCGGTATGCTTTATGTATCCCGGGGGATATTAAGACAGGCCCTTTAGGCCCCCCGTAGGCCAGTTGAAATGCTCTAACTATGTTTGGCATGATCCCATTTGGGCCTCTCAAGTTTGTGTGATATGTACAACAAATGTTGGATATATCTAACAAATATCCCCGGGGCACTAGTCGTAATTGTCGCTGGAAAGTCAGCAGCGCCCCAGCCTGTACCAAAAGCAGGCCACACGAAGTGCAGGAGTCCTGCGCAGGTCCGTTTCAAACTCTAGGGCTAGGATGGGAGTGGAGCCGCAGCTGCGCTGCCGGGTACCGGCGGCGCGCGGTGCGGCTGGAGTAGCTGCAGGCGACAACGATGGCAACGACCTGCCGCCGGGGAGCCCGCTAACGCCCTGGTGCGCCACTGGGCGTTGGCACGCAGCCGGGCTTGTCGTGACCGCTGGGGAATGTTAGCCGCCTCAAGTCGGTGAACATATCGCAGTAACGGGAGACTCTCGTCCCCGCCGCAGGGGCTCGATGTTCGCGATTTGGGGGCGGGACGAGCGCGATGAGCCGGAGGTGGGCGGCCGCCCCGACGTGGTCATCCACGCCGTGATGACGTTCGCGGACGGCGCGCCCAGCTACGAGGCGCTCCTGGAGCTGGTGAACAGCAAGCTGCTATGCCACAAGCGGTGGGTGGCCGTCCGGTGGCGCAGCAGTATCGCCCAAGCCTCGGCATCTATGCACCTGCATGATGCACGATGCACTGCTGGAGATGCTGCAGTCATCCGTGGCTGGCGACTGGTGCGGCCTTGCAGTCCGCCCAATCGTGTTTGTGTTTGGTGTATTTACACGTGCTATGGTGCGCAGATTCCGCCGCAGAATCCAAGTAGAGGAGCGCGGCGACCCGCTCTGGATACCCTGCCAGGTGCCGTTGCAGCCCCACTGTGCCCCACCTCTAGCCTCCCCCCCCTCCCCCCCTCTCCCGACAGGCGCCGTACTGTCATGCCGCCCGCAGCACGCAGATACGCTACGGTGTGGTGCTTGCTGCTCAGGTGGACGCGGCAGAGCACATCCGATCACTACGCATGGCGGGCCCGACTGGTGGCTCCGACCAGCTGGGGGCAGACACGGAGCTCATGGCGCACGTGCAGCGCGACCTGTCCGCGCCCATGCCCGCTGGGCGCCCCCCTTGGGAGGTGCGCCTCGCACCCCTCGCCCGCTATGCAGCAATGCAGCGTGGTGGCGGCTGATGTGCGCCATGGCGCCCTGGTTTCACCCCGCCAGGTGCAACGGATAGAGTACACGGATGCCGCAGGTGGGGCGCTGCACTGGAAGATTCACCACGCCATTGGCGACGGCATATCCCTGGCGTCGCTGCTGTTGGGCTTCGTGGACGGCGGCATGCCGGAAATGCCCGGTGACTCGGCGCGCAGCACTGCCGCCCCGGTGCCGCGCTCCCTCCTGGCTAGGCTGGCGCACACGGGCGCGCGGGCGGCAGCGTTTGCGTACAACACCGCCGTCGCGCTGTCCCGCGCCACCTACCTGCTGTTTGTGCCCGACCTGCCCAGCGCTGTCCGGGCACAGGGGGTGCTGTATCGGAAGTGGGCGAAACGGCGCATTGCACTGTCGCCCGAGGTGCCCCCCTCCCCCTCCCCCCCCTCCTTCTCTGTCATGTTTTCATCTATACATACGGGCTCCCTTCTGCCTCCCGTCTGCTTGTCCGCCTGACAGCCGCCCCGCCGTGCCTACAGATGCCTTTGGCAGAGGTCAAGGCCATAGGGCGCAGCCTGGGGGCTGCCACTGTGAACGACGTGGTGATGACAGCGGTGGCGGGGGGGCTGGCAAGGTATGGCAGTGGGTCGTGGGGTGGGGGGAGGGGGGAGGAGCGGTGCAGTGTCCAGGAGGCAGTGTTTTGACTCTCAGACGGCGGTGGCATCGCGTGGGCAGGTACGAGAAGAGGCACGGCTGCCCGCCTTGCGGCAAACGCCTCACAGGGTCCATGGTTGTTAACATCAGGCCCATGAAGGGCATCCAGGTAGCTCCCCCCCCCCCCCCCCCCCCCTTTCCCCCACCTCCTCTAGATCTCACCCCTCTTCTTGCTCCCTTGAGCTATCTCCATGGTCCGGACCACCCACGGCAAGGTTGCTGTCTCAGCGTAGCTCACATCTCGTGTGCCTTGGCGCGTGCAGGCAGACATTGCCCGCTCAGAGGCAGGAGAGGACGCGCACTGGGGAAACCGCATTGGCCCCATTTTCTGCCCCATGGCAGTCTTCAACCCAGACGGTAGCGACATCGACCCCCGCAGCCGCCTGCTGAAGATGCACTCCTTTCTGGCACCCAAGAAGGTCTCGCTGGAGCCGCTGATTCTGGCCTGGGTAAGACCCCGCATTGGGCAAGCAATATGGGACAGCCGCCTCGTACATCAACACGTACCTGATCATCTACTCTCCCAATTCCACTCCCCTGCCCCTCATGGCTCAGGTCATCAACACCGCAGGGAAGTTGATAGGCACAGATATGTCTTACTGGCTGACAAACCGCCTGGGCATGGCCACCTCTATCGTGGTGTCCAACGTGCCGGGGCCGCAGGTTTGCCCCTCCGTCCCTCCTGGTTGCATGCCCACCCTGGTGTGGTCGCTGTTTGCAAGCGCATTGCCGTGGACGGGCTGCACGATCACACTGAGCCCACTGCCGATGCTCTCCCATAGGAACCCATATCCATCGGCGGCAAAGCTGTCACCGACCTGTTCAACACCGCCAACGGATCGCCCCTGGGTACGCTTCCCATGCGCATCGCCATGCAGCCCTGCGTCATGGCAGCCTGCCTGCGCTCTCTGCTCCACGTGGGGGTCATTTGACTGGCGATGGCTGCCTGCTGTCGCCTGGCTTGGGCAGGTGCAACGTTCAGCTTCCTGTCGTACAACGGCAGCATCCGCCTGGCGCTCATAACGCCGTGCGCCGTGGTCCCGGAGCCGGCAGAGCTCGTGCAAGACGTGATGGACTCGCTGACTGAGCTTCGGGAGGCTCTGCTGTGAGACGAATGCCTTCATGTGCCTTCATCGGGGCTGCTGGCTGGCGATAAGATTTAGGCCGAAATACGAATCGAGTTTAGTCCACTTAATCCATTTAAGATTTGGGCGGATGAGTAGACTTCACTACAGCTGAGATATACTCTTTACTTTCCAGCAGCCAGAGGTGCAGGGCAGTGGTAGCGTGCGATACGCGCTGAAACCATGTGTGACGCTGGAGGGGCTTCACTCCCTTTCCGCTCAGTTTTCAACATCCCCAAGAGGTTCCATCAATGTGTTTGCTCATACGAGATTGGTGCTGGTGCTACAGGGAGGTGTAGGCACTGCTGGTGTAGCCCTCGGTTGCCAAGCATGCCAAACCGCCCAACACCATGCCAAACGGCAAGAGGTCAAAGAGCAGGTATTCAGTTGTGATGAAGGATGCGGGCGGCATTGGTGTAGCCTAGCCTCAAGCGCCCAGGCAGTGGGAACCGAGTTGTGCGAGTTTGCTCAGGCAATCACAGCAGGCAATGGGTGTTTGCATGCGTGAGACAAATCGCAGATGTCCATTTGCCCCAATGGTTGGCCAGGAAGATATTGACGAAAACAGTACTGTTCTTCTGCGGAACAGTAGTGCCGCTGACTATGCTTGCGGGCCTGCGGATGCTACTTTCGTACTCAAACTGCTAGGCGTACCAGAACTGCACAGAATCCCCGGCGCTAAATGCCTTTGTGCCCGCAGTTGCCAGCTAGACCAGAATGCATGGACCAGGTACCCGAACATCACCGCTTCCAGAACCGGTGGAGGCTTGTGATGTATCGCGTTGGTGTCTGAGCATTTGCCCCCGCCTCCCCTCCAACGCATGCATCTCTGCGGCACGGGACTGCCCACATCTTCGGACTATGTCCAGTCACTTTCAAGGGGTGTGTGTGTATGTGTGTGTGGGGGGGGGGGGGGGTTCCAGATGAGCGGCAGCAGCAGTTACCCCGTTGCTGGTCGCCACCGGCTGACGCCAGAAATTCCGATTCCGATAGTGAATATTAAAAGCATACTGGACGTTATGTTCACAGTGGTTGCCAAGCCTGTGACACTGCCAGTAGAGGGGGGTGCTACGAGTAAGGTATTCGTTGTTCAGCGGCGAAGCCGTGCCAGCGGCCCCCACATGCACGCCGTGGAGTGGCGACTAGTTATATGGAACTAATTATTTAAGTGCACGTGGCACCTGGGCTGGTTCCAGGAGAGAGTTCGGTTCAGAAGCCGACATATTCGCAACGTCGCTGTCTTGATCGTCGGAGATGAACATTCCTGGTCCAATTCGGATAAATTACGGGCCGCGCCTTCTTCGCTGAAGACGCTGCCGGGGTCGAGAAACACGGGAGGTCGTATCGTTGGCCTGCGCAAACCCGACGCAGCAAAAAATGGAGAGGCTATGACGCAAAACTGAGTGGATTTCTGACGGCTTGGGTACTGATATCTGCCAGAGTGAAGGCTCCGGGCGCGCACACTCTTTGGAAGTAGGAGCCAAGAGACGGCGAGGTGGGCGTGGCGCTCATTGAGGCCACCGAGTCGCCGTCAGAATAGACCAACTCGGCTATATCACTGCAGGAGCTAAGGGCGTCCAGGGCACAGGATGAACCACGGACCACGCGCTCACTTGCATAGAAGCCGCGGTCGCTCTGAGCGGAGTCGTAATCAAAAAGCTCTCCGGCGGAGTCCGCGCGGCGGAGCAGGGGCGGAGGCTCCGACCGGCCCATATCCTCGTCTTCGTTGGATGGACGGCCGCGGAACAGCATCCCCGCCGCCCCGAGATCACACGACGCACTCCGCAGCAAGGCCAGAGCCCTGCTGCTACCGTGCTGCTTCCTTTCTGCCGTCGCAGGGAAACCAGGCTGATCGGATCCGCGGCGGCACTCGTGTGAGCCGCAGGCGACTGAAGCAATAGGGTGTGCCCCCGCGGGGCAACACGGCGTCTCGATGCCATTCTGGCGGACAGTTGCTGCACGCTGTGAACCTGGCGAGCCTGGATATGCACGCAGAATGCGGGCCTCCTCCATTTCAGGCTCTTCAAAGCCTGGTTTCTCCTCGAATATGACGCGGAGCGACCCGGACTGAGACCTCTGGAGGTGGCCGGTACTGCTGTTCCGCCTCATATCGACGAGAGGGCAAAAGTGGCCCGTGAGCCTGGCACTATGGGCTCAGCTGTACTGCGTCAGTACTTGTATGTTGAGGATGTGGTTTTGTTCGCCGCGGCACAGGAGCAACGTCTGGAACGGTAGAAGCAATGCGAAGAGTGATCTCGGCTTGATGAGAGGGTGAGCTGCCAGTGAGTGCACGGTGTTGTGCACTTCCAGAGTTCCGGGGAGTGGTCGACCTGAAGGGGGGCCTGTAGAGCGAGGCGGGGGGGGGGGGGGGGGGGGGGGTGTCGGCAGCAGCGGTGGGCGGGGCGAGTATGGAGATATATCGCACTCAATAACTGGCGCAGATTACTGCGCTGGTGTGAATTGCAGAAAGCCCATTTCAAAGTTGAGTCTGGTTTTGCCAAAAAGGTCGCGCAGGCTGTTTTACAAGAGCCGAAATTGGCAGGAAGGTTTAGCGAAAAGCGTGGAGGGAAAACGGAGTCAGGGGGGGCGCTGCGTGGAACGCAGCGAAAACTGGAAGATGGCAGGCTCAGCTGTTCTGGCTGCTTTTATGTCTACTCGTGCTGCACCCAACAAGGGCGCAACAACAGTTACTAGTTCCCGTACCACTGCGCAGCACTTGTAGCTGAAAAGCGGTTAGGTCAAGGATGGAATCCCCATAAACTAGTTTAGATCATTTCAAAGTTGAGTCTGGTTTTGCCAGTCTTGAGCGAACCGAGAGAGCGGTGGATTGACGGAGAAGGGGTAGCGCCAAGTCATGAAGGAGGCACTGGGAAGGCCACCGCTGCGGAGTCCTGTTGGACTTGGAAGTGGCGGAGGGGGGCGATGTGTCCAAAGAAGAACCACGCGCCAGGAGAAGGAAGAACGTTGGGGTCGATGTAGTCCAGAACGACATCAGAGTTAGTGGCCCAACCGCCCTGGTAGCGGATGTGGGACAGTGGCGCTCCAATGGCGTTTGCTGCAGAAGCTGCGCCCTTGCGTAGACTGTGTGAAGTCCAGGAAGTGCCAGCAGGGGGGGCAGCGTTGACTAGGTTGACTGCTGTAGACAACCAGTCTGACATCGTAGTAGCAGTCCAAGGTTTCGACTGCTCAGCCACATTGACAGCCCAGAAGTTGGAGGTAGCCAAGCCAACAGTAACCAGGGGGACAGACTGGACGTTGTCGATGAAGTAGCGCAAGAGACGTGCCACTCGAGGGTGCTCGGACACTGGAAGGAGAAGTACGCGCAGGTCGTCAGGTCCCCGCCGGCCGGCGCGACCCTTCTCGCGGTAGATCTGCAAGGTGATGTTGTAGGTGTCGACATGCACATCTTGCACTCGACAGGAGACGCCAGTAAGGCCCCTGGCAAAGAACAGGAAGTTGACAACCGAGGCCAAGAGGGCTCGGTAGTCGAGGTGGGACTCTGGGTAAGGAGCAGACACAATTAGCTCGGCCTTTGAGACGAAGCGGTAAGCTACATCCGCAGGCAGAGGGACACGCAAAGGGGCAGCGTCCAGTCGACGCTGACGTAACATTAACCCACGTCTTGCCGAAGTGAGGTGTAGGCTGTCCTTGGCGATCGGGACGAGGTTGTGCAGCTCGAAGAAGGTGTTGATGGCAGACAGATAGGGCTGTAGCGACTTAGCTGCGATATGCCCTCGCTCCCCGATCCAGGCAACGTACCGAACAACAGTAGCAGTAGTCGCCTCTAGCGGGCTGATGTTCTCGGAGTCGTGGCAGAACTCAGCGAACTGAGCCAACCTGCCGGCGTAGCTCTTGAGGGTTTGAGCGCTGAGGGAGCTGGAGAGCAAGTCGAGCGTCCGCTGGCCTAGCTCGTCTGAGCCGAACGCGTCCTGTAGTCGGGATCGCAGTGACGCAGCCCACGGAGCGACAGCTGCGGGCTCGTCGATTACGTAAGTGCGTCGTTTTACTGACAGAGTGCCACCGGCACGGCTACTGTTCGCAAAGTACTCGGCAGCAGCGGTTAGGTTCCCGGCGGTTGGCCGGTAGTTGCTGGACGGGTTTGCAGTAGCTTCAGTACGGGTTTGCGGGGCTAGGTTCAGGTAGGCGGGCCGCCCCGCGCGCCCTTCGCGCTCATAGCGCCTGTCCCGTGCGTAACGTACACGCGCGAAACTTGGTCGTTGCGAACCGGTTGTAACTCGTAGTGTAACAACCGACGAACGCAGAGATGGGGTTGTAAGAAAGGCGGATGGTTGAGCCGCCATGTGCAGGTGTGCGGATGGTTGAGCCGCACTCGGCTGTAGCTGTAAGAAGCGCCGCACCGAGGAAGGTCTAAATGAAGTCTGTAAGGTGGGGGGGTCAGGTCCTGACACAGGGCGCTCATCCCGCCGTTGAGCTGCAAGGGTGCGTCTTGCGGCGGTCACCGAAAGGTGGCCTCGCAAGGCTCCTGCAGCTCCGACGAACGGCGCCCCACACCGTCACTCGTGCTCACCTTCGCGGCCACGTCCACGTCCGCCGCCACGTCCTCGCCCACGCCCGCGACCTGCAGCTGCAGCCGCCACTCGAGAAGTAGCGGTCGCCTTGGCGCTGCTGGCGACGGTCGCCTCGAAGACACGACGCTCGTAGTCTCGCATGAGGTCCCCAAAGATCGCGGAACCCAGATGCTCCGAAGCAGGCTGAAAATGCTGGGCCCGCAGCACATCCAGAACACCTTGGTCACCGTGCACACGCTTGATCTCATTGAGCTTCCGTAGGAAGGCCAGACGAAACCGAAACGCCTTGTCGATGGCCTCGGCGTGGTTCCGGGCTCTCGCGAGGTAGGGGGTGAAGTCCTGGTTAGTGGCGGGGACGTAAGGTAGCAGCTCGTCGAGCGCCACGAAAAGGGCGGCCATGTGGGCCCCGAAACACGACATCCACAAGTACTCCTCCTGGGCCGGCAGACGCCGGTCATCCTGCTTGAGGTACTCGTTCGTTAGGTCGGTGCTCAGAGGGAAAAGTCCAGGCACTCGGCTGACCGGTCGAACGGCCTCGTAACCAGACTCTGCTCTCTGCAATAGCTCTGGCACCGCGAGGTAATCATCCTCGGCACTCACGGATTTTGCTCCAACACGGCCGCTCTGGGCTAGCTCTAGCAAGTCGGGGCGCTCTGCGGCTCCCCCGCTGCCTGTCGGCTGTCTCGCGAAGCGCTGCCCTGAGCCGGAGCCATGTGCCCCTTCTCCATCAACAACGCGATCACGAGCCGTCAATTGTGCCACAGCTGTAGCCAGCTCTCGCAGTAATGAAGACTGGGCCCTCATATCTGCGTTCAGCGACTGCAACGTCGGCTCAGCGACGGGTTCTTCTCCATCTGACATAGTAACGCACGGACGTACGGACGAGAATATCACACTCGGATGGCGAGCCGGGTGTGGTCTTGAACAACCTGGGGTGACCTTGCTCGCAACGGGTTACGAGACAGTTTTTACATCGCTGCGTGGAACGCAGCGAAAACTGGAAGATGGCAGGCTCAGCTGTTCTGGCTGCTTTTATGTCTACTCGTGCTGCACCCAACAAGGGCGCAACAACAGTTACTAGTTCCCGTACCACTGCGCAGCACTTGTAGCTGAAAAGCGGTTAGGTCAAGGATGGAAACCCCATAAACTAGTTTAGATCAGTAACAAATCCATGCTTAAAGCAGCAGTAAGGCCGGGTCGATTTCATATTATGTTTGAGTACTCTACTTTTGGGAGAAACAAAGGAAGGGGTCCAAAACATACAATTAAACAGAACTAGCCTAGGAATATCAACACAGCTTCCACAGCATCAAGCCGCTATGTACAGATACTGTACGGGTATCGGTACTACCTGGTGTGAATTACTAAAGGTCAGTAACAAATCCACTGGTGCCTTCTGCTGCTAGCTCATGTAACTAATGTACTAGCAGAAGGCGATATCAGGAAATCGCCAAAAAAAGGACAATCAGAGGGCAATCCACTGGTAATGAATTTACTAAGTACTAATTTACCAGTTATCTATTGCCTTTTCGGGTGGTTTCCTGATCGTCTTTTTCTGCTTGTTCATGTAACTATACTAATTTACAGGTATGGGCACAAAGTAGCGAGTACCAGGGACTACTTATTAATTACATGAGCCAGCACCAGGTACTACTGCCGTATGAAGACATATCCAATATCCCTATCCCCATATATCATCCCAGGAGGGTTTCAAAAATATAAGTTTCACAAGTTTCCCGAGGAATGTCTGGTCTGCCGAAGAATATCACGTCTGGTTACAGATTGTGATAATCAGGAATTTGCAGGCAAACAAACCACTATACCGATGAAGAGGGGGGCCGGGGGGGGGGGGGGGGTCATGCGACGTGCTGGTCCATGTCGCACGTCCCGGCATGAGCCGAAGTTTGGAGGCGGAAGCGCATCGCCAGAGAGTGTCTGGTTAAGCAGGCCCGGAGCGCCAAACGCATGTAAGGCTGGCGCGATGCGGTGCCCGCAGCACGTGCGTAGCGCGGTGCTGGTACCACTCATATATGTGCTAAAGTACTGATACGCATACCCTAGCTACATTGTCTCGTGTACGGCAGTGACAGCAGCACTGGTGTCAACATTCCCTCCCAATGTCGCAAGGGGATGCGTCAAGCAGGTGTTTCGGCGGCTAACGCTAGTCGCTAGCCTAGAGAGGCAGCCCGCTATGCTCTTAACCCAGCGCGGATCGGGGCAGGTCCTTTAAGGAGTCTGACTGCGCCGGCTGTCCAGCGGATAAAAGTCGCGGGTGACCACTTCTCCTTGGCGCTAGTGTGCCGAGCTTCGCATACGACTTCATACTAGCCGACGAGCGTTGCCCGAATTTTCCAGTCGGCCGAGCCGAGAAACTCTTCGGGCGGGAATAACTGCAATTCGCGACAGTCGATGGTGTCGTGGTAGCTGGCGAGGGAGCCCGTACATGGCGGTCGCTGGCGTCATGGTAGCCAGCGTCCGGGGGTGCGCTTTTGATGTAGGTGCGCAAACAACATGATTGTCGAGTGTTGAGGCCCCTTATGGCTGCGGTGGTCTCATTTTTACGTCCGGGCTTCCCGCCCGGACGGACTTCCTGCGGACGAAATCCAGAAGTATCGCGAGGTCTAGCGTCAGACCACTCTCACCAGTGATGTCCAACATAGGTTGTAGAGGGCCCATAATCTGTCATGCGCAACCTTCCCGCAACCGACGTGCTAGTCCATGTCGCACGTCCCGGCATGAGCCGGGGTTGGGAGGCGGAAGCCCATAGCCGGGAGAGCAGTGTCTGGTTACAAAAAAGGAAGCAGGCCCGGAGCGCCGATCGCTTGAAAGGCTGGCGCGATGCGGTGCCCGCGGCGCGTGCGCACCGCGGTGCTCGTACCACTCAGATATGTGCTAAAGTATTGATACGCATACCCTAGCTAGCTACGTTGTCTCGTGTACAACAGTGGCAGCATCACTGGTGTCAACAAGGGGGCTGTGGTGCGCTCGATGGAGCGTGCCACAGCGAAGGAGGGTGACCGGTCGATCCGCCGTGGAGGCAGGTGGTGGCCCTGACCGGACCCGGAGTCATGCGCGCGAACACGCGTGCTACGGGCGCAACGCCATGGCTATCCCGTACAGTAGTGAGAGAAACCACATAAAGTAGTTTAGACGAGCATTTCACAAGTAGCGTTTGGTTTGTCGACTAGAGAATGCCGGGCGCAGCAGGCCACGAGCGGGGGTCACGGGCGGGAATGCTGAAGGCGGCGACAGGCCAGCGGGGTGCACCAACGGGAAGGCGGTCGCCAATACAGGCAGGAACGAAGAGGCCGCGGCGTGGCTTATTCCAGGAGCGCATGTCGGAGCACATCTCCGAGGGAAGCGAGTACCAAGCTTTGTCAAGCCAGTGCAGGGAACAATGACGATGGCTGGGCACCACTGGACTCGTGTTTGGAGACCAAATTGCCGATGAGGTTCCAAGGCGGGCGTACACCAATTACGTTCGCAACGCCATATGAGGTGCATGGCGTCGACGGCCTCGCACCGCCGGTCGCGCCAGCGGGCGCTGTAACGGGGCAAGGGGGGCGTTTTCGGACGTCGCGAAGCGGTCGATGGTACAGGCGCCCCACCTAGCAGTGAGCCAGGCGAATCGACGTGGGTTGGACTGCCAATCGTCGCAGTCAATCTTGCGACTGAGGCGGTCGTCAGCCAAGATATTCGCCGCGGAACGGATGTAGCGTACGGATGAAAGGGAAATATATATCATGCGTGTCCACGAGGTGCCATGTTTTGCGTAGCTCAGCCATGAGGCGCGGGGAGCGAGTAGTGAGGTTGGTGGGACAAGTGCGTTGCGTCGTACCCCGACTAAAGCAGACGGCACTACACCAGTTCCTCGATGCCGATTTGGCCAACGCATGTTGCCCTACATGGACATACGATTTCATGTTTCTAGCTCGGACTCGTGCTGAGGCCATCTGGCAACGCAACTGCATCGAACGCCACCTCTCGGGGTTTGGCCTTCTACTGCGTAACCTCAGAAAGAGCGTATGGGAGCCCACCCAGAAGCTCGTGCATTTGGGGCTAGAAGTTGACACGTCGGGTCGCCTACACTTCGTGCGCATGTTGAGAAACTCGCCGTCATTGCTTGCGCGGCAAGAACGCATGATCCAACGAGCGAAACGCGACCGTCGGTGGCTGCATGCTCGCGAGTTGGCCGCCCTTGCGGGCAAGTGCCAGTTTATCTACTTGGCCATCGCCCCTGTCCGTTTCTACCTCCGTGAGCTGCATGATGTGCTCAAGACTCGCGACTCTTGGTCCGGCCGCGTCAAGCTCGCCCGCCAGCTCGAACGTAATTTGCAATGGTGGGTGGGCGTGCCCACCCAACACAACGGGCGCCCCCATTATTCGTCCTGTCGAAATCGGTTACTTGCACGTCGATAGTTCGTCGTAGTACGGTTGGGGTTCTGAACGAACACCACGAGGTTCGGGGTTTTGGTACGACGATGACCGTTATCGTGCGTACACTACCATGAAAGAGCTCAAAACCGCATGTTTGGCTATTGAGTCCTTCCTCCCCATGCTCCACTACAACCGTCACATTCGCTTGCACAAAGATAACCAAGCGGTTGTCAACGTCGTTACTGCTATTGGTACGATACATCGCTAGTCTACCGGACCACCTTGTAGTTATAGCGGTTTAGATTACACCGGGGCCTATGTCCTCGTACGCGCGCGTACGCGATGAACGCCGGACGTTTCGGCTTCTCACTCAAGATTACTCGACGCAGGATTAACCGCCTGCGTCGTAGCGTTGGACAATCAACAACGACTGCAAGCATAAGACGCTCCGTTACGCAGCGGGGCGACCACCACATGCTTTTACGCGAGTTCCCACTCACGCAAAGCACGTAGACTCTCGTAGTCTATATATAGTTGGTGAAGATCTCTACCCACTCTCATCGACTCCGAAGCCGACGACCACCCGTAGATATGTATCGACTGATACTCGTACCTACGTCTACCCGTTCGTGATGAGCTACTTTGACAGACGACATGCCAACCGACCTCTACCTAGACGACGTAGGGAACAGCGGCGGGGTTGTCAATCCGAGAGCCGCAGATTTTGCCGGACTCATTAACATGGTCCAACAGCTTATGCTGAAGGTCGAAGCGAGAGACACCCGCCGTACCCTGACCCCCCCCCCCCCCCCCCCCCCGCCCAAACAACCGAATTCCATTCCTTCCGCCGGACGGTGGCTCTAAGGGTGGGAGCGACAAGGACGGCCCTCCGCCCGGTTTCCCTGCAAAGACGCCCCGTGCCGCGGACTTCATCGACCCGCGAGAGTGGGCGGACCTCCTCCCCAAGGCCTACGCCGACAACCTCCCCCCGTCGGCTTCACCCGCCCGACCTTGTGGACCGCCCCCCAATCGGACGAGTGCGGCATGTTCCTGACCGAGGAGAAGCGGCGCTCGACGCGCGACGAGTACCGACACATGCTCTCCTATGGTGTTTTTACGCACTCGGCGATCGACAAGCGACGCTATGGCAACGCTTCGTGCGGGCAACCCCAACCCCCAAGCCCGAGCGGACGCCGACTATCTACTCGACTCCGCGCTTCGCACGCCCAATAAGACAGTCGCCGCGGCTGGCAAGGACCGCGTCACATACAACAGGCGGTTCAAGGGCAAGAAGGTAGTCACCGGCGACGAGAACTTCACGAGACGGTCGCAGAGTGCCTCGTCTACCAACGCTTCTTCGACAACGCCGTCGCCGACCGCGGCGCCAACGGCGTCGTTGGCCTCCTCGGATGACAAACACCTCGAGGTTAGCCTCATCCAGACGGCCAAGGTGGATGCCTCGCAGGCCTTCAAGTAAGGCCGGCGGAGGCGGCGGGAGCGGGGGCATGTTGGGGCGGCCACGGGAGCTGCGCCAGCACCAGCACCAACACCAGGACCGGGAAGGACCGCAAGGCGCGGGAGAGGAAGAAGCGCGAAGAGGCTGACCGCAAGAAGGCCGACCGGCGTGCGGGCAAGGCTGCGCCCGAGACCGAGAAGGAGGCCGATCGATTGACAGTGTGCGCCGCGGCGCCGAGTCATGCTCCCCAACCTCTACCTACATGCCGCATCGCGTGAGGCGGAGCTTGCGAGAGTGGGAAGCTATTGGCGCGAGCGGGCAAGTGCTTCGATGTATCCGTGAGGGCGTATCTATCCCCTTCAAGCGCATCCGACCCCCAAGCCCTTTCACCACGGCGTCTCCCTGATGGATGCTACCCCGGCCTAGCTAGCATTCCTCGAGCCCGAGCTAGCCCGCTTCATCGCGCGCGGCGCGTGGGAGTACGGCTCCCGGGGGGACTTCGTGTCCGGAGCCTTTCTAGTTCCCAAGCATGGCGGCAAGTGGCGATTAATCTTCGACCTGCGCCACCTCAATTCCTACTGCGTCCGCAAGCGCATCCGGATGGAGACCCTTCTTGGCCGAAGGCACCTCACCAAGAAGGGCGATTACATGTTCTTCTTCGACCTCAGGGACGGGTTCGACGCCCTAGGCATCGCGGAGGCCGACCGGGACTGCTTCACCGTGGACATTCGGGGGACCCTCTACCGCGCCCAGCGGGGCTGCCCATGGCTTGTCCCTCAGCCACTACGTACTACTTCACCACCTTCACGGAGGTGATGGTGCGTCACATGCGGACGCCAGAGCCGGAGCCCGCCCCGCAGCCTCTGCCCCAACCCCCTCTAAGGGCTACTTGCGGCGCACGCGCTGCCGAGGAGCGCGCATCCTACCTTGCGTCGACGACCTCCCCCTCTCCGCGGATTCGGAGGCCGCGGCGCTGGGCGTCCGAGCTCGCATGCAACGCGTGCTGGACGCGCGCTAGGCCCGGAGCGCCACGCGGAGAAAGGCTTCCAGGAGCCCGCGCAGTTTGGCCTCCACCTGGGCAGCAACATCGACTCAACGGCGGGGTATTTTACGCCCCTGAGGCCAAGCTGTTGAAGATGGCCAGCAAAGCTACGCAATTGCTCAGCTGGGCGACCCGCAACGCCCGCTACATGCCAATGCGGGACCTACAGTCGTTGGCGGGCCATGCGCAATACGTTTTCCTGGCGATTCTGGCCGCCCGATTCTTCCTATTACGAGAGCTCCACTCTGTCCTAGGAGACCGTGTCGCCGGCCGGGTGTGGATGACGACCCATATGCGCCGAGACATGGAGTGGTTGACAGCGGTGCCCACTCAGGCCAACGGCAAGCCCATCTACAGCCCAATGGAGACCGCCTATCTGCACACGGACAGCTCCGGCTACGGCCGGGGGTGTGATGCATGGCAGGCTGGAAGCGCGGGGGTTCTGGTGCACCGAGGACGAGCGGGCAACACTACAGCAATACCTGAAAAGAGCTCCAGGCCGTCCGCCCGGCGGTCGAGTCGTTCCTCCCCCACCGGGCCGGCCGCAACGTACTCCTGCACGAGGACATCCAGTCAGCTAGTGGTTCACATCCTGACCAATGTCAAGATGTCCAACATGACGTCCCGGTCCCTGGTTATGATGGCGGAGCTACGGCGGTTGTGGTACCTACTGGACTCGCAACATTATTTCCGGCTGCGGGCGCGCTACAATCTGTCGGCGGCGAACGTGTGGGCCGACTTCCCGAGCCGGCACATGGACAACGACGACTTGCAACTCGACCCGGTGCTCTTCGCGGAGATGGACGGGCGGTTCGGATCCCCCACGATTGACCGGTTCGCGTCTGCCCTCAGCGCTATGTTGCCCCGCTACAACACCGGGTGGTTCGACCCTACATGCGAGGCGGTAGACGCGCGCGCTGCACCTAGGGATGCGGCCTGGCGGGGCGAGAACAACTGGTGCAACGCACCCTGGCACCTGCTACCCGCCCGCGTCCAGAAGCTGCTCCACAGCGGCGCAGCGGCTACCGTAGCGTGGTGGCCCCCCGCTGGCTGGGCAAGGTATGGCATTAGGTGCTTACCGAGATGGCCAGCGAGGAGCTGGTGATGGAGCCGCGCGTTGGACTGTTTTGTCCCGGGCGGCGGGCGAGGCGCGGTATGGTCGGCATGGTGTGGTATGCCTAACTCGCCCGTCATTGTGTTATGCGTTCCTTGCCGGCTTCGATGTACCTAAACCGGGGGCGATTAGTGCCACGTTGGCGCTGCACCCGGCTACGGCGGGCGAGTGTAGGCCCCCGGCGCTTCGGCCGCGCGATGCGCGCGCCCGGAAGATCAAGCACGCGATCGAAGTCGTGGGCTATGCGAACCCGTGGGCAGACTCCATGCGGCCATACATGGCCTAGGTACTGGGGTCTGATAGCCTAGGTTCCCAGACCATGGAACTCATGTCCGCGGCATGGCCCCCTACCACTGCGGATGACACCTACGGCAACACGATCCAGCACTTCTTTCGATTCTGCGACGAGGAGCAGCCCCTTCCCCCCCCCCCCCCCCCTTTGCGGGTGATCCAGGCACGATGGCCCGGTACGTCACCTACCTCGACTTCTTGGGGACCATCAAGGCCACCAGCCTTCAGCCCTACTCGTACGTGGTCAGCGGTTTCTTCCGGGACCACGGTTTGGCGGCGATGGCGGTCGCCCCCCCTGGTCAACAAGGTCCGCAAGGGCCTGGAGGCCTCCGAGGTTTCCTTAATCCTCATACTCTGAGGTACCCCGTGTATACCTGCCCGCCCGGGTGGTGTATACGGCGCTGATGACCTTTGCCAAAACCCTGCGCCTAGAGTTGGGCCCGATCTAGAGCGCGGGCCGTCCTGCCATGTGTTCAGCTATTCCGAGCTGCCGTGGCCGTGGTCGTATTGTTCCTCTTCATGTCACGTGGCGGGGCGGGCGTTGAGTACCGCCTGTCCGGTGACATCGTATCGCCGCACAGGGAGATTCTCCTGTATCACAGTGTACAGAAGACGAAGCGCGGTACCCAGGTACATGCTGGGCTGTTACCAGTTGCCGGCCGAGGCGCATCCGCGGACGTGGCCGACATGTAGCGGTATTTCGACACTGCCCGGCAGGCTTTCGCTGGCGGACCACTGCCCGCGGCTAGATGGGCCGTTGAGCACGGCAAGAAGTACGTACGCTGCCTGGATAGCGGGCACCCTAACCCGCTGGATGCAGCTCGTTCCCGCGGCCGTGGACGAACAGCTCCCGGAGGGATTCGCCTGGATGTCGCACTCCCTACGGAAAGACGCGACTACTACAGGGTATTCGCGGCAAATTGGAGAGGATTTTGGAGTGGCACGCCACGTAAGCGCGTACAGCCTCGCGTACGCCAAAATTGGAGAGGCTGGCCTCTCCAATTTGGCGCGATATTGGAGGGGCGCGACCAAATTGGAGAGGCGTTATCAACCGGTAATTTCAAATTGGGCTGGCGGATTCCCGTCATGCTGTCACGGCCCGCGCATCATACTTCGCGCGTTTCAAAAACCGACCCACCACCTCATCCTTGCAGCGACTACCATGTTCGCACGCCCCCCCCCGGTGTCGCCTGCCTATGGCAGGCATAGACGAAGTCCCCGCGATTGAGGGGGCGAAGGCTACCGCAGTATCCTCGCTAGAATGGAAGCGCCGCTGAGAGCGGGATGTGGAGTGGATCTCGGCGCTGATGCACGCGGCGGATGCCGCTGATATCTGCGAAAACTGGAAGGCGGACAGTCAACACGGGAAGAAGGGCAAGCTGCAAGACAAGCTGCGAAAGGAAATGGGGCAGTTTCGCCCTGACTCCGGTACGGCGGTCTTGCCCGAGGGGCGGGTGCTGGTCAAGCGCGTCGAGCAGATCGTCCGCGCCTGGTCGGCTGGTGATGCTCGAAAGAGCAAGGACGGCCTGAACTGCAGCATGTGGCATGCGCTGTTGCCGCGGCTGTGCGCGGAGGACGCGTTGCAGAAGGGCGAGGCCGGGTACAAGCAGTGGTCGGAGCTGCGGGAGTACCTCTTCCTGGTGGGCTGGGTCGGAGCCGATCTGCCGGACGGCCATCCGCTGCAGCCGGATGAGGCCGTCACTGAGACGGTGGAGGGATACCTGGAGATGTTGCCCAAGTTTTCGGAGGCTCTCCCGAAGCTGGAAATCAACGCGGAGACCGCGGACAAGGGGAAGAAGAAAAAAGCTAAGGAGGGAGCTTTGAAGGATGCTCACGGCCTGGCGATTGAGCGGTGAGTTGTAGGTGCCGAAGCAGTGTGCTGTTGTCTTCCCACACTTTCCGGTTCTAATTTACTGCCACTTCTCCCCCTTTGCAGACTGGCGCAAGGCTTAGGCAATCGCCGTAATAATTTGCAGGCTATGCGGGGCGCTACAGATGGCCAGAGGATAGTCAGTAGCGATGATGAGGCACCCAGTGGCTATGATTTGGACGAGCTGCTGGACGAGCTGCATGTGTCTCCGGACGTCGCTGACGTCATAGTTCACAGCTTACTGCGGAGGAGAAGGAGCAGCGGGAGCTATGCACATGGTCCTCTTTTGCCCCTTCTATCTCATGGCTGCACGGAGCTGCCTGAGCCATGGAGCTTTTTGGACTTCAAGGAGCCGTTGCACTTTATTGTACCCCGTGGCAACGGTCTCTGTCTCTGCATACGCAGCATCTGCATATATCAGATACTTTATGCCTGTCCTGCGCTGGATGCCCAGCACATACTCCTCTAGCTCTGACTCCTCTAATATCCTGCTGTCCCCTCTGCGGCCTTGCACCGGGCCAGCTAGGCGGCAGATGAGTCCGTCCGGCACCGCCACTATCTGGTATTTCACGCCATGCTTCTTTTTGTGGCCGGAGTAAATCGCAGCCTGTCCGTACTTGACGCGCCGACAACCTCGCAGAGTAACGTCTATGAAGCCAAAAACAGGCAGGTTCACGCCTGTGCGCACCTTTATGGCGTCCACATACTCCGGCAGCCGAGAGATGTCCAGCCCACATGCCAGAGTTGCCGACCAGCGCTGCCGAAGCCACCTCACCATCGTGATGGATATCTTACTAATTCTGTCCGGTTTCATACGCAGCTTTCTCCCCAGTCCAGCCAAGGTGCCAGCAGTCCCGAGGCGAGCCAGCAGAACGAGCAACCCTGTCGTGCATGTAAACCTCCCGCCACGATTGGGGTACCGAAGCACACTCGGTACCTCCAGCGCCTCCAGAATCTCCTGGAAATGCTCCGGTTTCATGCGGTAGGTGTCCCGGAATACGCGCTCGCTTTGTCGCTGCTCCTCTAGGTCGAGGTATAGGTTGTTCAACTCCTGTGGCCAGGCTCTACTCGCCACCCGCCGCATGAGCTGGTAGTGTCGGATGCTGCGGATAACGTGCGGCAGGCAGATAGCGGCGAACATAGGTTTCCGAGTGCTGAACTCAAACAAGGCGACGGCCGCATGCACCCAACGCATAGCATCAATCTGCTGCCGGCCCGTGCCGACCCGGCGCGCCATGGTGATGCACTATGCCGCCTGCTCGTGTCGGCAAGCGCAAGTGTGAAGCAGCGACGGCGGCCGGGTGGCTGGAAGTGCAGCCGGTAGTGGGACGCGGTGAGCCGCAGCTTGCGGCATGCGGGCGGTACCGTGCCCGGGCGATCATGACTCGCCTGTAACGATTACATACTGACGTAGGCCGGTGCGCGACGTGGCGGTATATCCAGCCATTCCAACATGCTCTCCAATTTCCCTACTGCCGCCTACATCATCGGCGTGATGATGACGCAGAAAATCAGCGTTTCGGCGGCTAGGGTGAGGAGTCCAACGTGGCGCTGGACTACATCGACCCTATTGCGCTGCCGTGTGCGACAGCCTGGCACTTCTACGGCTGGCTGACGCCCTGGGGCGGCCGGCCGGCGATCGTGACACGCCAGTTGTTGAGTTGGTGGCAAAACGAGTGGCTCTCTGCTTTGTAAATACTGGTCATATTGCTGATTATAGACTACTGACTATGTCCTCGTGCGCGCGCGTACGCGAAGAACGGATGAACGCCGGACACTTCGGCTTCTCACTCGAAATTAGTCGACGCCGGATTAACCGCCTGCGTCGTAGCGCTGGACAACCACCAGCGACAGCAAGCATAAGACGCTCCGTTACGCGGCGGGGCGACCACCTTCTCCTTTTGCGCCAGTCCCCACTCACGCAAACTTCTCCGATCCCCTCATTCCTTACATACACGTACTGAGAGGGCCTGCCGCCCTCGCTGCCAAAACCTTGTAAGATATCTACAGTTTTGGCAAAACGACTGTCCCTCTGCTCTGTAAACTTCATTTTATCCTCAGTTTGCGCTAACAGGACCTTCGGAGGTCGGATCTACAACGCCCTCGATTGCATCGCTACGATCTAGCGGCTTTTCGAACGTGGGGTTTTCCTTATTAGATTAGCGGCGAATCTACCACTGTAGCCGATCCGGCGCCTTTTCGAACGTTGGGCTTAGGTCCGCGAAACATACGCCATTTACAACATCATCTACTCTTTCACTTTTCGTGCGTTAGTTGGCCTCCCCGTGTTGCAACGGCACTGCCCGTAACGATTTCAGATCCCTGCCTGGGTATGTAAGCATGAGAAGCACTCCTATATCCTGATTGCATACCCTCTGCGCCACCCCCCCAAACAGCTCGGAGACAAGCAGTGGAACCAAACTCCGAATTCAGATGCAACGACCAACTCATCCGAGGGAACTCGACCCGCCGTCGTTTGCAGGGGACCGCATGGTTGCCAATAATCGAGAAGCGGGGGCAGCACTTGCGTTGCTGAGCTGCCCCCCCCGGAGAACTTTGAGAGCGCTCTACCGGTGGGCGTGAAAAGGGAAGGTCGTTCGATACACTGTAGAATAATGTATCCAGTGGATGGTACCTACTTGTACTGGTACAGCATTTCTGGAGGGTTGTGAGCAGCAGCTACATGTCAGACCCAGCAGGGGCTTCTGGAGACCCGCCAAGGACCCATCGTAAACTACTGCGCTGGCCGCCAGCACGGACAGCCCACCACCAACAATGCCACACCTGGAGCAACTGATACGGGCTAAATTACGATACCAAGTTACAACCCGCTAGCAACCAAAGCTCCTTGCAGCTCCAATAGCTATTGCCGTGTCCGGATTGATGTCCGTATTCAGTCGAATTCCACCAAAGAACTCGCTGACCTGCGCCGCAAGGGCACCGGCAAGGGCATCAGGGTGGAATCGCGGCAATCGTGCACAACATCAGGTGAGCACACATCCATGGCAGCACACTTTGCAAGCAAAATTTAAGGGGCAGAACATTTGCAACGCGGTAACGCCTGTACCAAGTTGCGGACGGCTGTCAGCCGGCTGCTTCCCCCAACCATCACAACATCATCGATGTCGGAGGCCGCCAAGTTCATCTGCCTGAGAGCCTGTGGGGGCCAGCAGCCGGAACAATCAGAGGCTGATGCTGCAAGCACTACCGAGCATCCGATTGTAGCATGGTAGCTTCCAGGTGAAGTACATGCAGGACAGCATAGTTACCTGAGCCAAGGGCGCCCTCGCCCTGTCCAACAAGTCGGCACAGATGGCCTCCAAATCCGCTCGGCTCAACTGCAAGTCTGGAATCTCCAGCGCCGGGTGCTCCGTGCGCATACCCGCTACAGTGAAAGCAGCACTGTTCAGTGTCTACCGTGCTGAGGAGCGCTGAGCCTGTCCAGGCTACTGTGGCGAGCTCCTGGGGAGCTGCGTGGTGGCGCGGGAAACGCGGGGCGCTGCTCACCTGTATCCAATTGCACAACTTCGTGTTCCGACAGAGCGCGCTTTGCAGCCTCCGATGCTTGCAAAATCGCCGGGTAGACCTGGGCCATGGCTTCCTCCGACGCGCCGGTGAGTCCCTGTGGCCCGGGGGCGGTGTCAGATTAGGGGCTGGCCACGCGCTTGGCTGTTGCACCTCGTTCGTTCACCAGCCAATGCCAAGGGCCAGCTTACCTGCAGCCGCGCCTTGAAGTGTTGCGCAATAGCGGTGTCAAAGTCCTGTAACAGTGAGCAGGTGTCAGACACCCCCAGGCCAAGGGTTCAGGGGGGGGCATATACACCCCCCCCCCCCCCTTCCCCCTCCCCCTCCCCGGCACACGACCACGTAGCAGGCAGCCACACACCTCCCCACCCAGATGCGGGTCCCCCGCCCTGTCCATGACCAGAAAGGCGCCTTGCTCCGGATCCAGACGCAGCAGGGCCACATCAAGCGTGCCGCCCCCGAAGTCAAACACGACAACTTTCCGGTCGCCCTGCACACGGTCCGGGCCAGCACCGGCGGTTAATGCGTGTCCCTCACTTCATGGCCCCTTCAGCCGCCGCCCCCCAGCCTCCTGTGGCCCCTGCTCATTTCCCACTAACTCCTGGCTGGGTCCCGCGCCTCGTGGTCATCCAAGCCGTACGCGATGGCAGCCGCAATGGGCTCCTCAATCACGCGTACAAACGTGAAGCCCGCCTTGTTTGCCGCCCTGATCTGCGGGTGACAACAGAGAGCACTGAGCAACGAGCGCCCAGATGCTGGAGCGGCATGCGGTGGAAGCAGCCCCGAGGATGGGAGCCATTATTTAACCATAGTACCCCCCCCCCCCCCCCCCCCCTTCAGCCCCCCTCTTCCCCTCCTCCTCAGCCCCACCCAGCACAAATCCTCCTGCGCACCGTCGCTGCTTTCTGGTCGTGGCTGAAGCTGACGGGCACCGACACCGTCACGCTCTTGAACTTGAAGCCAAAGACTCTGCGCAGCACGCTGCCGGCGTCCTGGGCCACCGTCTTCATGCGCCGCAGCAGAAAGGTGCCCACCTGCCAGGGAGTCCACCTCGTGAGAAGCATGCCCTGGGGCGCGTCCCGCATCCGCGGCGCTTGGCGTGGTGCCACACCCTGCCTCACCTCCTCTGGCGAGATCATCCTGCCCTGCACGACCGGCACCGCGTAGCCCTCCTCATCCTTGCCGACAACGTATTGCAGCGCGGCGCGCTCCAGCTGAACCACCGGGTCGTCATAGTCCAGCCCTGCTCCACGGCATGCGTACTCAGGGGGTCATCGGACAGGGGAGCGCGTCGGATGCTAGCTCTCATCCAAGCACCTGAGCACTGAAGCCATGCCATGTGCCATGTGTGCAGGCACGGAGCACGCACCAATGAGCCGCTTTGCGCCGTAGATCACGTTGCGCGGATGCTGAGCCTGCCAGCAGCGCGGTGCTCAGCGTCATGACATGCTGGCCGCGGCCGGAACCACACAATACCCGCCCCCCCCCCCCCCCCCCCCCACCTCCTTGCTCACCTTGAGCGCATGCGCATGCAAGCCGACAGCCACTGCCTTGTCCGGGATAACTGGAGCCTCCCTCCAGTTAGGCACGGAAGACGCGTTGAAGTACACCACTGATGGCATGGTTTCACGCCCATCGATGGACTGCACCGTCACATTCCTATTCCGGGGGGCAATCCAGGGGTGGCTCAGGTGACGAGGGCGGCGCAAGGCTATCACACGCCGAATGACAAGCAGGATCATTCTGTCCGCGTGAAGTGGGACGCCGGTGCGCACTTTTTGGTGCAGGTAGCGACCACGGAGAAGGTGGTTCCCAGGTCAATTCCCACCATGACGTCCGCCGTGAACGCGTCCTTCAGCTCCGGGGACACCACGGCCAGCAGCGGCATCAGCAGTATGCCGACCTACGTGCGGCAAAGCGCACGCCGCCATCCCCAGTCAGCCAGGAATGCGGCAAAGCAAGACAACATCTGTGAGGAGATCAGGAGGGGGGGGGGGGGGGGGGGGGGATTTCGCGACAGCTGCGCACCGCCACCGCAAGGAATGTCGCCGGCCCTGCGTCGTTCATGGCTGCCGGCTCCGATCGTGTGCTCTATCAGAGCGAGATGATCTATCTTCCCAAAGCCCACAGCCGTCGCGCAGTCACGCTGATCCGACACCTTCGCTCCAGCACCAGCCCACTCTGCGACTGCGGTAGCCAGGGAGCTAAGGACTACAGTTCTACTAGTTGTAGTTTGTGACCTCTCACCTAGTGACCAGCAACCAGCAGCAGATTGCGGCGCCTGGGTCCCCCGCTCGTCACTCGGTGACCTCGCCAAGCGCCGATCTGTTCCGCCCTGCGCCGCCTCGTAGTGACGACCCAGGATTAGCAGCAACTACCGGTACCCGTACAGTATCGGTACGGGTACTGCGGCCTACTGGTAAAAGTAAATAAGTAAAAGTAAAGTTCGCCCCGGGACATCGGCCGAAGCCGCCCCAGCACTTGACCTCGTGCGCCAACTGCAGTCGTAGGTCTGGCATAGCCCATATGTTGATCCATGTGGACATGCGGGCCATGTGTACATGGAGCGCTCCATGTTAACATGGAGCCTCCATTGACCCATGTACACATGGAGTCAACCGGAAACGGTCCATGTGAACACGGGTCGTTGGCTGACCCATGTACACATGGACTGCCCTCGACAAACGACCATGTACACACGACCGGCCGGGCCGTGAGAGCTTAGTCGTCACTGCATATTCGTACCGGTGCTGTCTCATCTCGTAACAAAGACGCAGTAATTCAGTACCGGGGTACGTCGCGAATTGAATGAGGACCTGGAAAATGGGCCAACGTGCGGATAGGCGGGCTGGTCCCAGCTCGCCTAGGCCGTCTGTCCGGATTACGAGTACCTGCACCCGTAATACCGGCAAAACCTTTACAAGGTACATCCCTTGTCCGCTCGGTAGAGCGGTCGTCTCGTGTGCGAGAGGTACCGGGTTCGATTCCTGGCCGATGTATTTCGGCAATATCGGCCCGGCGTGTCCCGGGTTTACTCGGTTGATGCATTAGCCCTTAGGGGTTCGAATGAGGCAATGGTCTATGGGCTATGCCAGACCTACGACTTCAGTTGGCGCACGAGGTCAAGTGCTGGGGCGGCTTCGGCCGATGTCCCGGGGCGAACTTTACTTTACTTTTACTAGGACCATTTACACATGGATCCACGTTATCCGGCCCATGTGTGATATGGTAAGGTTCTGTCCGCATTTTAAGGCGAAATTAATTCGATTTCAATTAAGTTCAAATTAAGTAGCAGATTCCATAACTTTAAATTAGAGTGAAATTGAAGAGAGACTTCGGTTAAATTTTATTTTATTCTAGAATTTAGTTCATTACACGGACTGGGGTGGCAGCTCCCTGAGCGCTAGTGCCAGCACCATGGTCCTCAATGTTCCGACAGCAGTTGTTATCATGGTGACATGTACACATGGACCGCATGTCCACATGGATCTTAACATAGACCATTGCCTCATTCGGCCTACTGGTACCACTGATGCGTTGTACTTATCCCTAATCGTTACAGTACAGCCTTACGGGTACATGTCATCATTAGGCCTGGAAGATTTTATCCGTTGTCTTTGGTGGCGATTTTGCTCGAAAAAAAAGGGGGGGGGGGGGAAATCTTCCTTTTCCGAAAAAAAAAACTTATAGTCTAATAGTACTTTGAACAGTACTCGTCGATGCCCCCGATGTCGTAGGCGACAGCCCCGGCGCAGCTGACTCGACACCGGCACAGTACAGTAGCGGCTGATGGGGAGACAAACCGCCGCAATGCATCCTCTAAGCTCTGTTTATGGGGTTTCAAGAACTAGTCAACTGTCCTAGTGCGACCCGTGCAATATGTTTCGGGTTTCAAACGGGTTTTACCGGTACCCTCCGGGCTGCCTTGTCGCCCGCGAGCGTTGCGCCGGGCCTGGCCGGGGAGCTACTTAATAGGACAGCCACCATCATTTCATCCGCCCATTCATTGCCTTCCATTATCCGATATCCCTCCAGCCTATCCCACCACCAGCAGCACCCGCCGCCCACACCAGGCAGCACCACTATGTACCTCCTGGCGTCACTGGCGGCGTGCGTAAGCATTTCCGTTGACGGCAGGACCGCAGTGCGGGACGTATGGATCAAGCTAGGCGCTCAGGAGTGGGGCGACAAGAACTCTACGGGCCAGCTAAATGAGGCAATCGAGGCCCACGCCCCCGACTACCACCCCCTGCTTGCTGACACCGATATCAAGATGGTGTGCCTGGCCGGCACCCGGCACGACCGTGGGCTTTTGCGAGACTGCACAGCGTTCCTGCTAGAGGCAGTCACAGACACCCTGGCGTTCCTTGCTTTGAGACGAGAGCGGTTACGATTAAGGTCGATTGCCAGCGCCCCGCTACCCGGTTACGATTAAGGTCTCGGCAAGCACCGCACAACCCGTTCTCGACGACGATGATGGCTAGCGCCGCGCCGAGCCCTGAGAGTCATCACCGCCTCCCTACTCGCAAAGTGCCTAGCGGCGCCCCGCTGTCTGCCAAAAACCAGCAATACAACTCCCTGATAGACTGGCAAGCGTTAGAGGGCGTCGGTTGGTCGGCGGACATGGCTAAATCGGTCGGCTTCGACTTCGTCTTCGCCTTCCATCGCGCCTTGTTCCCTCTCAGCTCTCGCTCCAAGACTGGTGTTGTATTTGGGGTATGATGGGAGTAGCTCTGCAAAGGGCCAACCCCGCCGGACAAACGCTTCGCGCAGTTCTTTGGGAAGAAGAAACTCGGACATAAGGCAGATCGGCCGAACGTTCCGAAGCTCGTTGGAGTACCTCAGTACCGCGCTGTCCGCAACGGAAATGGGGTCCAGAAGGGCAACATGCCGAGCATCATCGCGTTGCTAAAAGCCCTAGAGCTCTCGCTATTTCGGTATGAGGAGCGGCTCGGCAAGCAGCGCGACTATGACCTTATTTAAATCAAAACTGATGGAGGAGCCGGTACGGTCGGCCGGGACGGCGTCGCATGTGGAGACCATCGAGGCGCTGAAAGCGCTGGCCACCAAGTGAACCGCGATTTCCCAACCGACATGCATGCGCTCGCTTAGCCCCCGGCTGTTGGACACCCCCGTCTATGATAGATGTCTCATACAGTCGGGCGGGTATGGGGTTGACAAAACTACATTGTCATTTATTACGTTCATCTATGTGCCATATTCATCTATGTGCTGTGCGTGGTCTTCTATGTATCCTCCTGCATCTATATTGACGGCCTATCTGCTGCCCAGCCTTGTCTACAGTACTGCACAAAGTACTGTCACAGTCCCCCCTTTTTTTCACCTGAAGGTGGGGGTGCCCAATACCCATAGAAGTTCATCTATAACATGCTTTTAGTTGCCCTGGCTGTTCCTGCATGCTTACAAGGCACAAACATGATGTTTCTTTGTTATTTGTTTCATGGCAGTACTTTAGCAGTACTGCAGAGGAAGGAAGTATTTCCAAAGGGGGGGCCCCAAAAAAAGGGGGGGGGCCACCAAAGACAACGAATAAAATCTTCCAGGCCTTACACTACTAAAGGTAAATATCAGGTACGGATAGCGACTACGCATTTCTACATGCAGCTACGGTACAGGCCGCCAGTAGGCGCGCATGTTTCAAAAAAAATTGGTAAAAGCAGTACAGGCAGGCGGCGGTTCGTACCATTTACTTAGTCGCTAGCATTATATCTAACACATCTAAACCCCTTTCATCGTCGTCTACGGGTATTTACTTTTTTAGTCATAATTACTACTCGTACGTATGTCATAGGTCAGAATTTATACCGTGCAATATATAGTAACTAGCGACTAACTCGTAGCTTTCGTCCCGGTGCTCTGATTAGTAGTCAGGATTAATCCTTAGTCTGATCAGGAACGACCGCAGCGGTAGCGCATTTCCGGATGCACAGTATCAAAATTCATCGCCGCCGCGCGCGGTCTCGCTGGCGGGTGCCGCCGAGCCAGCGAAGCGTCGCGCACCAGGTGTCGCGCGCCCGTCCGTTGGCAACCTCCTCCTGGCTAGTGGCTACCCACCGGTTTCCGCCACCGGCACATTCTCCTCCACCGCTCACCAAGCCTAGCTGTGCCACACTCCAGGCTCGCAATCCCGATCTTGCTGCACTGCTCCGGGCTGAGCTTCAACCTGCGCCCTACCGCCTGAGAAACGAACTCAACGACGCCGGAAGGAACGGGCCTGTGCTTAATAGCGACCATACTACATAATCGCGCGGCTGTTATAAAAAGCGGGACGGCATGCCGATTGGCGCCACAGCCTTCTCGGTGGGGAACGTCGCCACCGAGGAGCGGCGCAATAAGCTCCACCAGCTGCATAACCATGGGGTGAGCACCTGTATTGCGCCATTATCCGGTTACAAGTGCAATTGATGCGTGCTGTCGCGCGCTTGCTGTCACGCGATGCCACCAAAACACCTTCCCGACTCGTCGCTGCGCCGTATGACGCGCCGAGCGCTGCAGAGTGCAGACCCTGGGCCACCAGACAGCCGAGCTTCGGGCCGAAGCGTAATATAGCTGACGGGCACCTTACGGCAACCCGCCGGCCGTATCCTGGACAATTTGCCAGTATGCCAGTCCGCCGTCCGCACGCTTGTATCACTCTCGCCGATGGGGCGACTCCTCGGCCGAGGCCATCGGGGCGATTTATTTGTTGTATTATCACCCGTATGTTGTATAGGCGAAGGGCCACTTTGGAAGCGCGCGACACCACCCCGCCGCCGCCACATCCTGCTAGGCACTTTCTCATATACTGTGCTAATAAGCTCTGGGTTTTCGCCACAGGTGCCGGAGTACATCAGCAGCATACTGGCACGCTGGGAGGAGCTGCGAACCGCGCCCTGGGAGTCGTACCTTGTCTCCGACTGCCCCGGCAGCGTACAGCTGAGCGAGCTCCGTCCAAGGTGCCCGATATGCAATGTCACTCCACCTTCCATGCCGAGCTAGCTCAGCGCTCGCTCTCGACTCTAGGGGAAGTTTGACATATCGGTTGGCGCCCGCAGTGACAAGGATCGCCTGCAGCTTAGCGGTCTGGTGCATGGAGGCGTCCCTCGGGTGCGTGCTCCATCGCCGTGTTTGCTGTGACTCTGCCTTCCTGCCTCTGTAACTGCCACTAAGTTTCTCCACATGCTTCACTCCCAGCACTATCGGGCGTCGGTGTGGCGGTCGTTTTTGGAGCTGGAGAAGAAGGCGGTGGCGGGGGAGTACGCGGAGCTGTGGTGCCGCGTGTTGGTGGCCTATGCCCCGCCAGAGGCGATTGTCCGCGAGCTGCGAGGCGAAGATGACAGCATGGCTGACGCCCACAGCGACTGCGAGCTGGAGCTGTCCAGCGATGCGGAGGAGGAGTTCCTCACGCCCCGCGGCTCCACGGTATCATTGGACAGCGACATCCCGGACGCATCTGCAGGCAGCGGGGGGTCGCTGGACCGCAGCTGGTCGAATCAGTTCTGGTATAGTGTGTCGCTGGGATCCCCCAGGTCGCCGCTAGATTCCCCCAAGGTGCGCAGTCGACATGCCTTGCCAGCACACACCCACGGCCCCTCCATGCCCCCACACACAGGAGGCAACTTTTTCCCCATCCCACTCCATAACTCACACTTGCGCATTTCTTCAGTTTGTGGACAGGCTGCGGGACTCTGCAAGCAAGAGCCAGCAGCGCTGCTCGCCGCTCAGCATAGGCAACAGCGCGGACGACCCACAGGCATCCCCCGACGGCGCGGAGGCCAGCATGCGGCGGCACCACTCCGACTGGATCCTGGCGATCGAGCAAGATCTGGAGCGCACCCTCCCGGACCACTTGTTCATGCAGGATCCTGGCAATCGCTATGCAGTCTTCCGCATTTTGGCGACCTACTCGGAGAGGAACCCGGAGGTTGGCTACTGTCAGGTCGCCCCCCCCCCCCCCCCCCCCCCTCCCTCTCCAACTTCCGCTCCCCCCCTCCCCCTTTCAGGCCCCCATTTCCTGCATTGCCCCCCGTGTAGGTGCCGAGTACGCGTTAACCAACTCTGAGGCCTGCGGTATTCATCTCTTGCAGGGCATGAACGTGCTTGCTTGCATCGCGCTCATGGTGATGCACGATGAAGAGGACGCGTTCTGGTGCCTTGCCGCCATGGTGGAGGACCTGCTGGGCGGCTACTTCGCATCGGTGCAGGGAGAGGTAGGCCATCTGCTCAGAGTTGGGGGAAGGGGTGGGGTGGCGGCATTTGCAGATTTAGGGTCTGTAGGGTTTGGTGTTATTATTCCAGCCCCTGCCTCGTCTTCACATGGATAGCAGCAAAGGCATGATGGTCGCTGCGAAACCTATACGAATGCAGGGCTGCTTGGACCCCGTGGAGTTGGACAGCAAGGTGCTGGAGTCGCTCGTGGCGCACTACCAGCCCCGCCTGACAGAGCACTTTGAGTTTCTCGGCGTCTCCGTGCCGTGCCTGAGCGCCTCGTGGTTCCTGAGCGCCTTTGCCAACTGCATGCCGCTGGAGGCGGTGCTGAGGCTATGGGACCTCATGTTCTTCGAGCGCAGCAGCAGCGTGATATTTAGGGCCGCGCTCGCCATGCTCGACATGCTGTCACAGGTGCGACCCGGCCTGCCACCGGCTGGCGGTGTAGCTACATGCTGGGCCGAATTCGTTCTGCAGAGGGCTGAGTGGGTGTGCGTTTGTGCGTGCTCTTTGCTGGCGGACATGGCGTGTAGGACATACTGCGGTGCGAGGATGCTGCCGATGTCTACACCCTGCTGCGGCGCAAGTGCGAGACGCTGTACGATGCCAACGAGCTGATGATCATCGCATCCAGCAAGTACAGCGGTACGCCGCCTGCCACTCGCTGTGCGGCGCGGGCGAGCCAATCACAGATGCGCGAATGGTTAGCGGCACCGCATGCTGACGGGGCTCTGCGGCCTGGCGTTGTGTCTTTTTCCTCAGGGGTGGACGCAAGCCTGGTGGAGGGGAGGCGGGCTGAGGTGGCGGGCGGCAGTACGGACTTGCATGATCCGCAGCACGCCCTTTTGCAGTACTTTATCTGTAGCAGCCTGTGCGGGTAGTCGCCACCAAAGAATTCCGTGGGCAATGCCAGCATGTCAATATGCACTGCGTCGGCGTACAGAGGCTGATAGGAAGTGCCGCTTTTCTGCCCCCCCCCCCCCCCCCTCCCCCAAAGCCACATCTTTCATTATCTTTTGGCCCAATGACCTATAACTCGTGTATGCATGCATATGCTGAGCAGTTCAGTGAATATGGTGGAGTAAGTTGCCGGTGCCTCAATGCTGCATAACTGTTTCATAGCTCTTTGGTACGAGTACCGTGTCGGGCGCATGGATGAGGTGAACCATGAACGGCTGGGCGTCGCCAAACAAGTGTTGCTAAACCAGACGCCCAGATGATTCATATGCACGTAGTACACTGGAAAGGGAGTACACGGTTTGTCTGCATGTATGTATGCCTTGGAACCCCCATAACGGTGCTATTCAGCTAGCACTTGCATCTCAAGCATCTGTTTCTACATCATGCCCGCCATTTGTGAATGCCTGCAGATGCTGGTAGCATTGATCTATATGGGCAGGTATATGAGTATTATATATGCTATTGTATATTTTGGCAGGGGACCGCATGCCAAAATATAATAGCATATATAATACGCGGAGTACCCGGCACAACATGTGTGTAGATGTTCGTTTACACAGGCTTGTCCCCCGGTCTATTTTTGGGGACTGAGCGCCCCCCATACCAAAATACCGGCGGTTTTATTGTTAATTAAAAAAAAAAAGCTGAACATCTAACATCTGAACAGCTAACTGACGAGATGAGAAGTCAGGGCAGCAGCCGAACCACCGTAAAGTGGACCTAACGACCATGCTCGTAGTGTTTGCAATACACAGCAGCAGTCAGTGCGCAGTCAGGAGCGTGTGCCATCTCGCGCCCCGGCCGGCTTTGGACCGCGCCGTGTTTCATGCGCCCACGACAACTGTCGCACCCGCCAATTAGCGGCAGTCACAGACTATCCGCACTCACGCACCAAACGTCATCACCAAGTCTGCCCGTTTGCAAGCCCTCCTGTCGTGGGGGTCGGGCGTAACAAACTTCATCCCATGGAAACACCCTGGGATCGGCCGCACATACCTGCACTCCTTCCCGGACATGAATGCACATACACACGCATATATAGACTTGTATCGAGAGGGGGATGGGGCAGGGGCGCGGGCCCCCCGCCTTGTCGGCGAAGCGCAGCAGGAAGGAGGTGCAGACGGGGCGCTGCGCCGCCTCGGCCTCCGCAAACACGCCCTCGTCCGGCACGAAGCTGAGCCGGCACCCGGACACCAGCGGCCACGGTACCTGCGGTAGCGGCCCCACCGGCGCGCCGGTGGTGCTGTCCTGCAGGTAGAGGCCCTGGTTTACCTACTGGTACATTCGCGCCCGTTGCCCACGCCACGGGCAAGCCAGGCACGAGCATTCGATAGAGCAGAGCAGCGCAAGTCGGGCGCGTGTTGCGCTGGCTGGCCAATATCAATAAGGGTATCTCCCTGGATACCTTGAAAACGGAAAAAGACTGTCTCATACCAGGTTCGAACTGGTGACCTTCAGTGTGTTAGACTGACGTGATAACCAACTACACCAACGAGACATGTCCTCTACGGCGTTTTTACTATTATTAAATCTAAAAATTTATGCGAGTCTTCTTCAAACAAAAAACAAATAATAAAATATGATATCATACCAGCGCAGTACGGGTACAGGTACTGCTCGTCTCAGCGAACCTATTCTCCTCGCGACTACATTCGCGACTACCTTGGCGGGATGCCTTGCAGTACATGTGTTCTAGCAGACAACTCGCCGTGGATCATGGACCGCGTCATGGCAAGACTTGCTTAGCAGCAATCCGACAACCGTCCCCGTTGGGAGCGCGGCGCCACTGGTCGACCCGCCCGTGCTGGCTTGGGGGTCCACCGACCTACCGTTTGATACGCCCGCGATACCCGCAAGTTCCCTGCACCGCCAACGGACGAGTACCAAGATGTCAGCAAGTATCGGGTGAACGCGAGGGTGTGCTGGGGTATATATCGGGAGCGGGACGTACATTGGCTACTGGCTGAAAAATGCGGAGAGGCTGGTCGCCGTACGTGTGTCTTGTCCTCTCGTCATCTTCATAGCAGGTGTGGTACTTCCAGCGGGGTTTGTTGGGACCGCCGTACGATCCTCTCCAAGGTTCAGCCGCCATCTTACAGCGGATGGGAGCCAGCCAGGCGTGCTAGATGCTGATGAGACGGTTGGATGCATCGAGGTGCGCATGAAGGGGATGGCCACCTCCAGCTTGCATGATTGTCTTAATGATCATGTTTGTCTTATTCCGCCTGAAAAGGGCGGCAAAGAGCGCGACCGACACCTAGAGTGCGACCTAAGCCCGCCCAAAGTATGGAGTTTCTGCGCCCCGCACTGCCGGCCATTCCGAGCCTGATGGCACATGAACGTCATTGGCAATAGGCGGTTGCGGCCCATATGTTGTAGTGTGGACGTCCCCCATGGTTGTGGTGCGGGGTGGACTGGCGGGTGGATGGGTGGAAACGAATGAGTTCAAATCTCTTCGTCTGAGCGCCCGCTAGCTAAAGCAGCATTGATATCTTACCTATATTAGGAACGAGTAATGGTAGAATTGGTAGTAACATGGATCGGTCGTAGCAGCGCGTTGCCGCCCCACCGGCCGCAATCCCGCCGCCAGCCCCAACGTGACCAATTTCTTGTGGAGGGTAATTGATTCCAATAATTCCAATGCGCAACCTGTGGCGCCCCGGTTATGGTCGGTGATAGGACGCCCCTTGGCAAGTGCGGAAATCTTCACTCTCATTTACATTTGTACAGCCTGACAGTTTCGGAGCAGGCACTAGCAATGGACTGCTAGTTTTTGCCATGCTGTGCACGTTTCTCACGCATCATGCGAATGGCAACGGCAATGGTACCAGTACCCGTCTTGAAAGCGAGTACTGCGACATTTTGTCTAGTTGCCTCTACTAATGGCAACACCTACCCCCGTTTCTCATTAGGGCTCGTCATAGAAGACGCTACATGTAGTTCATTTGCAATGCTCGTAATGGTCCTCGTATTCCCGCGGGTCCGCTGTGGTAGCGCTGATGAAACCATCCGCTATGAAACGGTGTGTGGCATGTTCCGACCCAGGCAGGCCATGAGGCATGCATGAGGGTTCCAGAGGACCAAGTGTTCGTTATTGACACTGCCCCATGCACATGTACCATCCCCCCCACCCCCCTCCGGATTGATTCTTTAAGTGACACGCCAACAAACGTACCGTCTCACACCATAACGTACTTTCACGTATCATAACGTACCGAAATGTACAAATCCCCCACCTAAAGATTCTGGACATGCTTCGACATATGTTCGTAAATTGTGCTGATAAATCCACAATAATGATGATCATCAGTCGTTGTCACGTACCGCCAATTTAGTATTGTTCTTAACTAATTTATGGGGTTTCCCCCTTTCCGAACCGCTTTTCCGGCTACATGTGCTGGGGGTGCCCGCCGCCTTTCCCTCCCAGCCCCCCCCCGGGAGCGACCCTACCGCGAGGGCCTCGGGCGGGCGCGCGATGGACACGGCAGCGGCGGACCGCGGCTGAGTGCAGGGGGACACCCACAACCGGCGTGACGGGGCGTTAAGCGGCGCGACCTGCGGGGTATTTTCAGCGACGGCGGCAGGTGGTGCCAAGACGCAGCACGGCGACCGAAAATTGCGCAATGCCGGTGCATGGCCGATGTACAGAAAACCTTGTTCGGGGGCGGCCCGACTACTATATTCGTAATCCCCGTACTGCCAATTAGCGGTAGTCGCTCGCACCGGCGACTGCCCGTAGTTATCCGGAAAATAACACACCTACTAATCACGTGATGAAATGAGTCGGGGTTTGGAACCGAAAGCGGAGGATGGCCTGCGGGAGCTTGAGCTATAATTACATTGTTAGATGTGTTCGTCCATACTATAATTATAGATGGCCGGCCCTGAGAACAATTAAGTTTGAGCGGTGCTGGAGAGCAGCATGCTAGCACGTAATCAATTTCACTTTCGTGGTGCGGAGGCATTTCTGGCCCCGCCCGCGGCCCTAGCGGCGTCCATGTGCATCACCCTCGCACCCCTACTGCGGCCATGCCATGGGCGAGGCCACCAGCATATATAGTGCGCGAAACCCCTTGGGCTCGGCGCCCAACAAGATCCGCTCGGGTTGCAAGTCTAGCTGCCGTGCCCCCGCGATCTTGGCGTGCACCGCTGTGATGAGCGCGCTATGTGCCGCATCGTCCACTTGCTGGCCGGCCGGCACGGTGCGCAAGAGGGTGAGGGTCACCGGTACGTTGTGGTCAGCAGCCAGCCGGGAAACATGTTATCGCGGCGTGGGCCTTATACCCGCAGCGATTAAGGCGAGAAACGGGAAAACTCGCCCTATACTTTTCCCATATATATGGGCGGATGGCTCGGATTCGATCATTCGACACAACACTACCACAGCCGATGCGGCCGCAAAGAAAGGCATGGACTGTTTCTGCTGGTCAGCCATGGCGGGGCAAGGGCGGCTGGTCGCATGGGGCTGGGGTGGACAAGGCGGGAATCTCAGCGGCGGCGATGGCGGGGGGCGCAGGTGCGAGCGCGGCGGTGAAACTACAGGCGGAAAAAAATAATGAACGGGTTTTTGACGGCTCAACTTCAAGTCGGTGCCTCACGCGGTACAACGAGCCGTTCGGTAGCGGGTATTTATCACAAAACAAACGCCATTGTTACTTTCGCGCTGCGGCCTGAGCGGCTAAGCGGCGCTCCCCGAAAGCGCGAACGCAAGTTCGCACTCAGGTTCGATTCTGGCAGTGGGCAATTTTCATGCCCGTAGTGAGGCGGGCCCGCCGCGCGAACCACGGTGCGCGGACGTAGGGCGGACTTAGCGGTCGCGGGTGCGGATACGACTAATACGTACCGCACAATGTTTACAGCCCAATTGCGATCTGATGTAATGTGCGCTTTATATATTGCAAGTCTTGCGCATTTGATTGAGGACTAGCAGTTTCCGTTTCCAGCGCGCACTAGCGGGCGCGGGTATCGCTGATTTTTGAAGCGTACACGCCAAGCGTGGCCATGCTTGGGCTCGTACGCAAGATAGCCGCGCGCAACATGACCCCGCATGTTTTCAAAGTAGGGCATAGAAGTACCCTATGCAACCTAGATGTACACCGCATACATGCCATGATACCCATTCGCATATGACAAGCTGTAGCGCTAGCATTTCACCAATGCTAAAAGTAAATGCGTGTATGTCTACCATACGCCGTCGCATTCACTGTGCGACTACTGGGGCGGCTAGCTTGAGGGAAGATGAGGATATATGCCCACATGGCGGCAATCAGTTTGGCGACATGTGGTGTGCAACCTGCACGGATTGAGACCCAACCGTTCTTTACTTTTGACGCATGTAGTAGTAGACGCGTCGCTTGTTATTGGTTGTATTGGTAATATATAGGTTTGATTACACCGGGTTATCCTGTCACCGGTACGACTGACTGGTACCGTTAAGATTCTAGTTTTAATGTTAGCTACATGTACTCGTACGCGTATCGCTTGGACTTCCCGATGTCCCGCGGGGTAGCGACAACATGTGACAGTCAGCCCTGCTACATGACGCACCTGCACCACGAGGGGAGTCCACCTTCTGCCATTGCGCAAGTTGACCACCCACCGCAACGGCATTACACCTCTCGCGGGTCTTCAGGATGTGAACATCTCTACGGGTGGACGGTCTCGACGACAAATATTCCACCACAACACTCGCGCACGATACGATGGTAGGTGGCAAGAAGGCGGCGGACCCAACGAATCAAGGCAACGCCGGCCGACAGTTCATTCGGACGAAACGTCCGCAAAGCCGGCAGCGCTGGCACATGACACGACAACGTTCGCGGTACTGCAAGCGCTGCCGTTGAAGGTGGCCTCTCTATCGACCCGCTTGGACGAACATATGATGTCATGACGACAAGAAGAACAAGGAGCAGCGCGACATTCCTTCGGACGACAGCGAGGTCGGCGAGGGACGAGGGTGGCAACGAGCCGGAGCACGACGCCCGGCCAACCGCTGCTACGGGGGGCGCGCGCGGCGTTACAACCGTGTACATCGACCCACGGGATTCGGAAGACCTCGTGCCCCGGGCGTACCAAGACTGCCCTCCCCCTTCGGGCACCACAACCCGGGCCTCTAGCGGCCGCGTCCGCTAACGACGAAGCCGACCGCTACCTAACTGAGGCGAACAACTTAGACCGCGCCGCGCGACGAATAACGCCACATGCCGCTGTGCTATATATGGCGTTTACCGCGCCGCTGCTAACGCGGCGGCTAAGATAGCTCCGTCTACGCTTCGCGCGCCCGCGATACCCCTACTGCGTCGACGCACTCGCCTACTCGACACCGCGCATCACATGCTTGAAGCATTGGGCGACGTGGATGAGGCCAAACTCACCTACTTTCGACGCCTAAAAGGCCAAGAGGGCCCTCACCCCCGCGAAGCAAGTCACCGAGCGACTCATATACTCCCGACTCTTCGACACCGCCGAGCAGGATGAGCGCTCCGCGAACGTCGTCGATGGCCTACTCTTATTGGCAGCGCTCGAGGACAAGCGCAAGCGCCCCGAGATCGGCCTCGCGGCGGCGGCCATCAAGGCACATGCGTCTGCGACCTTCAAGAGGCAGAAAACGAACCGCGACGCCGACCGCGACAAGGCGCGGAAAGAGAAGGACAAAGGCGGCGCGCGAGAGGCAGGAGCAAAAACCCCGCGAGGCGGAAGCCAAGAACCGCAAGAAGACCGGCGCGGCAAGACAAACATGACCCGCAAATGACGGTGTGGCGCGCCGCGCCGAGCGACCGCTACTGCCCCGACTCCGACGATATGCGTCACCGCGTAAGGCGGAAATGGCGGCAGTACTAGCAAGACATCGGCGCAAGCGCACAAGTGACGAGCTGGATACGGGATGGCGTACTCGCGCCTTTCCGCTACAACCGGCCACCCCCAAGGTTCAACGACGCTCTCGTTCTTCTCGTTCTGAACTAACGCGTCTCGATCAACGAGGCGACCCCTGCCCAACTCAAGTTCCTCACCGCCGAACTAAGACGCTTTGCGGCAGCCGGCGCGTGGGAGAAATCGTCGTGCGCATGATGGGTGTCCCGGGCGTTCTTCGTCCCGAAGCTCGGCGACAACCAATGGCGTTTAATCATCGACCTCCGGGTACTCAACACCTTCTGCGCACGCAAGCGACTACGAATGGAGACACTCATGGGCGTCCGACACCTGACCACAACATGGGACTACTTGTTTTCGTTTGACCTTCAAGACGGCCTCTTTGCCATGGGGATCGCGGCTTCCGACAGCGACTACTTCACGGTCAACATCCGCGGGACCCTCTACCGGCGGTTGTGCGGCCTTCCTATGCGCTTGTCGCTCAGCCCTTATACTACTTCAGCTTCACGATGAGGTTCGTCAAAGCACTTACGCTCTCCTTCTACCCCGCCCCGCTGCGCCGGGCAACGTCCCGCGGTCGCGCCGCGGGCGGTGGAGGGGGGCGCGCATCTTATCTTATTATGTCGACTACTTCTTGCTGTTTGCCTCGTTGGAGCCGGAGGCGCTAGAACTCCGCTTGCGCGTCGCCGACCTGCTAGATAGCATGGGGCTGCAGCGCAACCCCGCCTATGGGAGCCTAAGGACTATGGGAGCCGGTCCAATACGGCAAGCACATGGGGGTGGACATCAACACGGCCACGGGATATTTTTTGGCCCCGGAAGCCAAACTGCAGCGTATCGCGCGCCAAGCCAAGCAAATGCTACAACGCGCGCCCCGCGACGCCCGTTGGCTGCCCATGCGAGAGCTGCAGTCGCTCGCATGGCGGGCTCAATACATGCAGGTGGCGATCCCGGCCGCGCGCTTCTACCTGCTGGAGCTCCACGACGTGGTGGGCTCCAAATGGGGCGGCCGAGTGCGCATGGCGCACTAATAGCTGCAACCCCGCCTATGGGGGCCTAAGGACTATGGGAGCCGGTCCAATACGGCAAGCACCTGGGGGTGGACATCGACACGGCCACGGGTTATATTTTGGCCTCGGAGGCCAAACTGCAGCGGCTCGCGCGCCAAGCCAAGCAAATGCTACAACGCGCGCCCCGCGACGCCCGTTGGCTGCCCATGCGGGAGCTGCAGTCGCTCGCATGGCGGGCTCAATACATGCAGGTGGCGATCCCGGCCGCGCGCTCCTACCTGCTGGAGCTCCACGACGTGGTGGGCTCCAAATGGGGCGGCCGAGTGCGCATGGCGCACTAATAGCTGCGGCGCGACCTGTAATGGTGGACCGTCGTGCCGACTCAGTCCTACGGACACCCTACTTTCCACCGCCCCGTAGAGACGGCCTACGTGCTCTGCGACAGCTCCGGCTACGGCTGGGGCGCGGTGCTCAATGGCGGGCTGGAGGCGCGGGGGTTTTGAGGGGCTGCCGACGAGCACCGGCACATCACTTGATAATAACTAAAAGCCGCCTGGTTGGCAATGACGTCTTTCTTGCCGCACCTCGCCGGTCTCTGCGTAGTGCTGCTGCACGAGGACAACCGGGCGGTGTGCCGAGTCCTTGCCGGCCTCACCCCCGCTCTCCGAAGATGATGGCGGAACTCCGCAAGCTCTGGTACCAGCAACGGCGTACAACACATTAGAGTTCGCTTCATCCGGACGGCCGCGGGCGTCTCGGCGGATCGAGTGAGCCGACACATCGACAACGACGGCATGCAATTGGACCCCGTCCTACTCGCTGAGCTGGAGGCCATGCGGGGCGCGCACTCCGTCGACAGGTTCGCGCACTCCGTCCACCGGTTCGCGTTGGCCATGAACGCAATGCTATCCCGCTACAACGCTGCGTGGTTAGACCCTAGCTGCGAGGCGGTGGACTCCTTGCACCTGGCCGACGCGGAGTGGCGTCGCGAAAACAACTACTGCAACCCCATGTGGTCGCTTCTGCCGGACCTAATCCAGAAGCTGCGCCAGAACGGCGATGCCGCTACTGTCGTTGCCCTTCGCTGGGAGAGCAAAGTGTGGCACCATGCACTTACCGAGATTGCGGCGGCGGAGCGCGTGGCGGTACTGACTCGGCGCGATCTTTTCCGGCCGGGGCGGAGGGCAGGGCGCGATATGCCCGGAGCGCCGCACTTGGCCGTGAGTATCTTCCGAGCGCCATTCCGTCGTGACTGCGCACCTGCGCCGCGGATTAGTGAGGGCAATCTTGGCGCTTTTCCCCGTACGAGGTGCTACGCCTATCGTTAGTAGGCCCGCGCGCACGCCGCGCGTGCCGCCGGCAAAATATATGTTAGTTGGACATCCAGGCGGGCGGCACGAATCCATGGGCAGCTACTATGCGCATGTACATGCGTAACGTACTAGGCAGCGACCAACTCGGCAAAACGACGCTTCAGTTGTACGTGTCGGCGTGGGCAGAGACTACCGCTAATACGTACTACGGGTCTACGGCAGTGCCAATCATCCGACCGTTCCTACATAACTCCACGGAGCAGGGTGTACCCCCTCGTCTGGGTGCCACGGCGAGAACCGTCGCGCGCTACATCGTATGGGAAGGTTTGCGGGGGACGGTGAAGGTGGCCAGTCTCCAGTCTTCCCTTTCCGCGATCAACGGGTTCAACCGCGAACACGGCGCGGAGCCTATGGCGCAAGGCGATCTCATCGGCAAGGTCAAAAAGGGCCATCGCAGGTTGAGCAAAACCCGCCTGGGGTCCGCACCGATGTACCCGCCCGGTTGATCACACGGACATTGCGGCTGGCGGAGACCCTGCGTGAGGAGTTGGGACCACCTGTTGAACCCGCAACCAACATCCTCGCATCCTCTCGTTCCGCGCCGCGATGGCAATCGTCGGCATGTACGTTTTCTACGCGCGTGGCAAGGTCGGCGTATGTTGTGAAACGGGGTATTTGACGGTTACTGCAGATAGTACAATCCTACTCTACCATCGGGACCAAAAAGGAAAACGAGGGCAACACAATGACTGCAAGTTACAGTGCCTAATTCCGGCGCGCGCGCAGCACCGAGTTGCGTCCATGGTGCTCTATTTTGATACCGCACGCGCAGTCTACTGCGGTCTACCAGCAGTGGGCAGTCGTGGGCAGTGACCTACGACGAGCCGGAGGCATCGTGGACATCGGCCACCGTTACAGACTGCTTTGCAGCTGCTAGTAGTGGCACATGTATATTGGAGGAGCACCCGCCTCCCGGCTTTGTGTGGACGTCCCCCTCTCTCCGCAAAGGCCGGCCACCGCGGTGTACGCCATCGGCACCATGATGCTGCAGAAGATCAAGCACTTCGGCGGTTGGGCGGAGTTGTTCAGCGTCGTGCTCGATTACATCAATCCCATGGCGCTGCCGTGTGCGGCATCGTGGCAACTCTTCGGCTGGCCTACCCCTTGGGGTGGGCCGCCAACGACAGGCTGCCCGCCCATGGGCGGCATGATGGCAAATGCGGCCCCACACTGGTTGAATGGTCATATTGGTAATATATAGGTTAAATTACTCCGGGTTATTATATCACCGGTACTGTATTGGTACCGTTAAGACTCTAGTTTGAATGTTAGCTTCATGTACTCGTACGACGCGTACCGCTTGAACTTCCCGATGTCCAACGGCGCTAGCGCCAGAATGCGACAGCCTTGCTACATGACGCACCCGCACCACGAGGGGGAGTCCACCTTCTGCCGTTGCACCAGCTGACCAGCTAGCGCAACCCACCCACCCCGCTATGCTGCCCTTTTTAATGCGGACAGTACGCCCCGTTCTACTCACACCCAAAAATGTAAGAGATTCACATCTTTGGCAAATGCGGTCCCACACTGGTTAAATGCGTTATTGTGTTATACGGGTATATCTGTTTTATACGGGGGAATAGATTGTGCATGTTCTCGCTATGTCCCTTGATGTGGCTATGTATCTAGCAAGTAGCAGCACATGGACGGAGGCGCGCGACATACATGTGGTTTATTGCGAACCAACCCAATTATGACCCGCCTGCCCTCATCATCACCAAATTACTTGCGCTCCGAAACCACTAGTAATATGTGCTCTTATTGCATGTGTACATCATGTGTACATGATCGATAGAGTCATATGTATGTCGACTAGCAACACATGGTACAATGGGCAAATAAGAAGGCCGACATGCTGGTTGCTCGCTATGGCACTGCATCGCCGCACATGCTTGCTGCAATATATATAAAACGGTATTTAAACATTATTTAAAAGGCAACATTATATCTCAGTAAGTACTCGGCTCTGCTGCCATATGTATACTGCTGCAGCATACCTTATATTCGGAGTCTTGTCGTCTATCATTTATTAACTGCACCGACTCCGTGTCTCCATTATTATATAATGGCCTCTCCTATTCCCATCTAACACTCCATTACTGCCAATGTACATTGCCAATAAAGTAGTAAACCTGCCTCCACTGATGTACAAACTATCTGAGCAGATAGTGGTACATTCCAAATCAAAGTCCGTGATAAATTCGTGTAATACTCGTGTATGATAGGAAATAGGAAATGGTTCTACCGACTTGTAGAGCTGTAGGTAGTGATGACACATTTAGTTCGAATACGCCGTTTACAACACCGTCCACCCTTTAAATTTCCAGGTTTAGCCTCCCCGTCTTGCATAGGGGCAGCTCGTATTGTTTTTGGGTCCTTGGGTCGGTAAGCATGAACAGCACGCGTACATGCCGATTCCGTTCGCTGAGGCATCGCTCACCTGCTGCGACCATGCCATGGTTGTTGTGGTGTCAAGCGGTGGGTCAGGCCCAGCTGCGCATAAAGATGATCTTACAGCAGCCTTAAACAACAGCGTAGAGGTACAGCGCACAGCGGCTGCGGGGTCCGCTGGCTGACACATTGGAGGCTGCCCAGGCGGGGCGCGGCATTCGACACGGCTTTTGCTAGCCTCCGGCCCGGGCACCGCGGAACGTCCGTCCCCAGCACCGGGCGCCGGCAGCACATGGCCCGGCGCCCCCTGAGTGGGCACCGAGTCGCCGCGCTCACAGCCTCGACATGTGCCCCTTGGCCCCGTTGCGGGTGATGCACGCCTCGATCTGGCCATGCGGCTCGCTGGTGGCGATGTACACGTCGTCTTGGAACTGCAGCCGGACCAGGGGGGGCACACTCAGGCGCCGTTCGCGGCCGGCCATGACAGGTGTGCGCCATCACCATCGACCTGTCTCACTGTTGTCTCACGACCGCGCAGATGTGGGCCTGGCACAGACCGGGATCGGCACATCACATGCCAGATGCTGCAGAACGCCACCACATGGCGCTCTGTCCTGGCACCACACCGCACGCCGTGGCATGTGGCCGGGTTTGCAAACGTCGCGAGCGACATGAACTGTTATGCACCGTCGAATTAGTCACTCCGAGCCGAGTTCTCATGCTGCCCTAAGGCATGATTTCATTATGATCGCAGTCCATCCCTCGCCGCACCAAGGGGGTTCAAGCACAGCATTGGCGTATAGCGAACCCAGAGCCTGGTTGCGGTTGTGAGCACCCGCCTTATTTGAGGCTGACGCTGGTTTCTGGGTGGCCGCGGTTATCTCTCGCTTACTCATCCTCATGGACCGAAATCATGCTCGGCGACGCACACAGGAGCATGGCGGGATGGTCACGGTGCACGGGAGGGCGGGGCTGTGTCACAAGTGTGTGTGTGTGTGTGTGTGTGTGTGTGTGTGTGTGTGTGTGTGTGTGTGTGTGTGTGTGTTTTTTGGGGGGGGGGGGGGAGGGGGCACGGGGTGGTCACCTGGCAGACGCCGTCATCGCAGCCCGGCGGGGAGCAGGGGATGAAGTGCAGGTTGGGCATGGACAGGTAGACCGAGCCCACCTCCGGCACCCTGCGCCACACGCCCGGCTGAGCACCGCAGGGCCGGCGCACCGGCGACCCCCATGGCAGCCCGTCCCAGCAGCCTCACAGCGGGGGCGAGCATGCAACGCCGCTACTACCAAGCTTAACTTAGAACTGCCATGCCGGTGAATGGTGGTTTGGGGCCAGCCTGGGTTCGATTTCGAATTGTAAATCAATCCATGATCCGTCTCATTGGCCGTGTTCATCCCCCATTCTTGAGACTAGGCCCATTGGCCTGCCCCCCGGTGAACAACACAACTCCTTGGTAGGGGGGGGGGGGGGGGGGGGGTTGCACGCCCGCCGCCATCGCATGCGGGACTGAAGGCCACATGCGAAGGCACCGATGGTGGAACCCCATCGCGAAGGTTCCCGCAGGTTGCACGCACCCCAAGCCTAGGCCCATGTACATGCATGGTGCTTGCAGGTGCGCCCGCAGCCGGACGGGTGCCGCCGCCCCCGGGGGAGCGCGTACCACAAGCCTCTAAGTGGGGGGGGGGGGGGGGGGGGGTCCGGTGCAGACTATAACAACGGCTCCATTAGGGTGTTGTCAACGTTTGGCCTTTGGTTCCGGTTGGGCGGGTGATGGTTTCCAGTGTCTCCACCACCCATCAGTACCCTAAGCCCTCAGCCCTCAACAGGCGGCGTCCCGTGGGGAAAGCCGCGAGGTGAAGCAGGGGGGGGGGGGGGGGGGGGGTAAACCTGTCGATCGCCATGCGTGCCATCTCAAACAGCGTGTACTGCACGCTGGGGCTGTACACGCCGCCTTTGCAGGGGCCAAAGAAGGCCTCTGACAGGCTGTCCTTCACGGCCCGGAAGGCGGCGCTGTAGTCCCGCACGGGCGCTGAGTACCTGCTCCAGCAGGGCCGGGGGACGTCAACATGCTCTCAGAACGGGTACCTAGTCAAATGTGTGTGTGTGTGTGTGTGTGTGTGTGTGTGTGTGTGTGTATCCCATCTAGTACCTACTACACCTTTTACTATACCTATCTAGTACCTATACCTTTTATCCCTAGTCCTAGTAGACGATATATCCTGTAATTATACACATTAGGTCCTAGTTTACTATGCCTAGTACCTATCCCTATCAAATGTAGTCCTAGTACCTAGTACCAAGTACCCAGTACCCAGTACCTATATCTATTCTATCTAATTATAGTATATTGCACCCCTAACCTATACCTGCTATAGCTACTAGGTCGTTTTATACTGCACCTTGCACATAGACCTTCTACATCTAATCCTAGTATACTGTACATGGTACCTATATCTATTACAAATAGTCCTAATAGAGTATACCTACCACCTACACCTATTATACCGGGTCCTGGTACACCATACCCAGTACACATGCCTGTCAATCCTAGTCCTAGTACACTACTCTGAGCGCACATATACATGTTATACCCAGACCTAGTCTACTATACCTAGTATACCTATCATCGCAATATCATAATATACATACAAACATACCTGTTGCGAGTGTGCCCATACACCGTTGCAGGCCGCCCACGAGCACTTGGGCCACAGTCACACCACAGGGCAGGGGGAAGCGGGCGGGTGCTCACTTCCAGGTGGCCGTCACTTCGGTGGCGACGATGCGGTCGTTGGTCTCGCGCAGCATGGTGTACTTGTCCTGCGCGCACCGCACCACGTCAGCGTCCCCATCCGCAGCCGCAGGTGCGCCGCCGGCGCGCGGCCAGAGGTGCTGTGCCCCCCCCCGGGCGGCGCACCTTGAGGTAGCCCTCGTAGCCGCTCTGGGTGGTCTTCAGCACCTTCCAGCCGCGGATGCCCGAGGTGACGTCGATCTTTTTCTGCTTGTCCACGCTCACAAACACGGTGTGCGCCTCGGTGCCAGAGTAGGCAAAGCCTGCCGGGAAACCCCGTAGGGGGGGGGGGAAGGGGGGGGGGTCAGGCGCCCCGCTGTTCCATGCCCTTCCTGCCCGGGCCGCCCTGGGCCTGCGCCTCACCGTGCTCGTGGCCCTCATTGTTCATGTACACGCGGCGCCAGGGGTGCTCCTCCACCCAGACCTTGCAGCGGCTCACCTACGCCAAGCAGTAAGGGAAGGGGGAAGGGTGGTGGTGGTGGTAGTGTAGGAGGGGTGTCAGCTTTGTCAGACATACCACCTTGTGGGGAGTGAAGTGAGGTTGGCCATGTATGGCATGTCCCCCCCCCCCCCCCCCCCCCCTCCACCTGGGGGCCCTGCCATACTCTATGGGCAGGCAGGCAGGCTCAGATGTGAGCAGTAAGGGGGGCAGGGGGGGGGGGGGGCGGCAGGACATGGTTACCAGCGGGTAGGTGTCGATGAAATGAGAGGCGAGCTTGATGCCGTAGAACTCGGGGGAGGTGCGCTCTCCGCACTCCTTCGCAATGAAGTAGCACTGCGGCCAACAGGGAGGAGCGGGGTCAGTGCGCAGAGGAGGGGTGGGTGCGGTGTGGCGAGGGGAGTGAGGGGTGGAGAAAGGGGGAGGGGGGTAAAGGGCGGGTCGCGCGGCAAGCGAGGCGCACAGTGTTCTTGCAGGTGTCCGTGGGCGTCATGCCGGTGTTGTCGCCCTCCGTGAAGGCGCGCTCCACCGCGCTTTCCAGCGCCACGCGGACCGTCCACTCCACGAAGTAGTGCGTGTCGCCCTCGCGCCAAGTGCGCCCCAGGCGCACGCGGCCCTTGCCGTGCTGGTGCAGCTGCAGCGTGACGCCGTCGCGGCTGGCGGTGGTCGACATCTTGGCGGGCCTGCGAGAATAGCGGAGTGGGGCAGGAAGGGGCCGGCACACATAGGCTGAGTGGGACGCCTTCAGGAGGAGCGCCGCGCGAAGCGCGCCGGTCCAGATGCGCCGTCGTCCCTCGGCGCGCTTTATGCCTGCCATAGCAGCCTGACGAGTTGACCGCGGCGCGGCTTGGCTGCGACGGGGACGCTGCAAAATAGTACGAGTCCTGCGTCGGGACGAGACTCGCGCAGCCAATGCCAAAGCAGGTTGCGGAGGCATGTTTTCGGCGAGTCGGGTGCCAACGGTCGCCAGGATGGGAGCATATGCCGTACGGGGTCGAGGTGTGGACGGTCGGGTCGGCCCTCGCAGACGTCGTTCGCCCGTCGCGGCATTAAGCAATTGGCGACCTGTAGCTGGATGATTGGATAGGCGGCTGCAGTCGGCGTTGCCCGTCGTGGGGTTCGGTTCGGTGGGGGAAGGTGGTTGATCGTGGCAGGGCAGTCTAGGCTAGCGGGCACGCGGGCGAGGCGCGGACCAACGGGGCGGCAGCAGATGTGGGAAAGGGGCCGAGGGATTGATAGTACGGCAGGGGTGAGGGGCAGGGATGCCGAGAGCTGCACTGTAGGGCGGGTACCTGATAGAGACAGCAAAAATGAAGGGAGGGGGTGGGGGGACAGCCGGCTTGGATTCGCAGCAGTCTAGCCTGAAGGTAAGAAGTGAATTGACGATATATCCGCCAGGATTGCTCTATCGCCCAGCAGCAGCAGCACGTTGACGATATCAAGACGAGGGACAAGTGCGCGCGGTTGTCGCGGCGCGGTCGACCGCCGATGAAGGGGCACCAGTAGCGACTACTATGATGATGGTGGACGATATGGAGCGGGATTTCGTGGTTGCATGGTTGCGCCAAAGCGGATTATTTTTTGTCAGACGACGCTGACGAGGCCACCACCATGCTGCGAGCCGGTGCAATTGGCGACTACGCGCCTGCCAGTTATTTATTGCTTTTGGTTGCATCTCTGCAAATGTGTTACAGATGTACAAAACTCGGGCAGTAAACACCGTAAGATACCATGTGATGGATATATTTCAAATACAGTGTGATGTGACCCTGCATGGACGATGAAAATCACGCCACAACGACGGATACCCGCGCGCACACCGCGGTGGCAGTCGCCACCCCGTGTAGCGCGGGGTAGCGCTAGTACCCCTGGGGTAGCGACTAGTCGCTCAACATTGCAGCCCATTAATACAGTAAGGCCAGTCATCCGCCGGCCGCAAGCCCGCGCTGATGCTACCCTGTCCTTGCTTGTTGCGCAGCTGTTGCGTGCATCGGGGGCGGTTGGGGCGCGCAAACATGCAAAACGTACTGCTAAGAAGGGACCGCGGTCAGGAATCGACGCTACACACAGTACGAGAGTACTCCTACTACCGTGGTAGTAAAGTTACACGGGCAGAATCACGTGGACCCATGTGATCTAGGAGCTCACGCGCCAAGGCGCCATTACTGGTACCCGTAGGCCGTCACTGGGTGACTCTCCTGCTTGAGGATCAGGACACGCCGTGCCCGCCAACCGCCACCTGCCCCGCCCCCGGAGCCCCTACGACAGCCAACCAACCCTTGCTCTATACTTTGCGGGAGCCATGCTTCCGAGCTCTTGTGCGCATGGCTCACGCACCCATTGAGACCGAGCCTTGCAGTCGGGCTGAACAGTAAATATATTGCGGGGTGTGTCTTACACAAGCCGACTATAGCCGAGGAAGCACGGCCGCTACGCAGCTGGCGCTCTGCTGGCACCACCTCGTCGCACTACTTACTTATACCTATAAATACTCGTCCTGGGTGGGCGACTCGCCTGCCCGCTGCGGATGCCTGCTGGCATGGGCAGCATCAGCGGGCAGGCGCCCGCCCACTCAGCCAGTTGACTCATTTCCTGACTAGGATATGTTCACAATATTGTCAACGCCGGCTCTGGGCGGGGACGAGGGCCGCCATCGCCGCCCTGTCGACGCCATAAGCGCGAGGGCCTGCGCCCCCTAGTATTGTGGCCCAAAACACCCGGCAATAAGCAACTCCGCAGCTCTGGATCACAACCCGTCGCAACCTTGGGGTGCGCGGAGCACGTGGCGAGTTGGCGACGCAAGCGCCGCAGATTACGCCAACGGCGCACCGCGCGGATGGCGATGTTGAGCTTCCACTCGGCAAAGGCCCACACCTGCAGCGGTCAGGGCGCAGTGAGCACCGCGGGAAGGCGTGTGGCGCGCTTGGCTTAGAGCAGGGTCACGAAGGGGCGCGGGGAGGCGGGGGGAGGGGTGAGGGGGTGGGGGAGGCCCACCAGGTCGCCTGCCATGTGCACGTTGTCGATGTAGTCGCCCGCCGAGTCAGCCCAGCTCCAAGCCTTGGGGAGTGAGAACGCCAGCGCATCCGCAAACTCCGCACCGTGCAGGTCCGCCCAGCGGCGCAGCTGCGCGTTCATGTGGCTCAGCGCGGGCAAGTCCATGCTCCAGGCCTGGATGTCCAGCGCGGTGGAGGTGGGCCCGAACACGACGGCATGGTCGAACGGCGCGGCGGGACGCGATAGCAGCACGCCCGCGGAGTGCAGCTCGCCCGCCCAAAGCGACTGCTCCGAGGTTGACAGCGCGGTGAGACCGCCCTTGGTGGCCATCTGCGCGCACCCGTACAAGTAAGAGGCGAGAGGCGGGGCGTGGGGAGGACCGGGGGGGGGGGGGGGGGGGGGGGGGGGGGGTTCAGATAGCTTCGCGGGACACAAGAGTATGATGGCATGAGCAAGTGAGCATGAGAAGGACCGGGGCAGTGGAGGTGATGGGGGAGGCGGGGGAGGGGGAGCGCACAATAGAGTTGAACTCGCGTGAGTAGGAGAGGCCGTATCCCAGGCACAGCAGCTTGGCTTTCAATGTGCGGGCCGCAGTGGCGCTCGTGACATGCTCTGCGTGCAGATGGGCGGTGGGCAACATGTGCAGAAGGGGCGGGATTCAGTAGGCGAAGGGGTGAACTTGCTCAGGAACATAAGTGTTTGGGTTCACATGCTCAGGTTTTAAACCCCAAACCGAAAATGCCAAATTGGGAATCAAAACGCGAAATTACACTGAATATGACTTGTATCTTGTGTATTTTGATGCAGAAGTTTTAGGCATCTGATTTGAGTCTGGACAATATGGCCATCGGCATGGGCAAATGTGTGTGACTGTGTGTGTGTCGGGGGGGGGGGGGGGTTTGGGGGTGGGGAGGGAGGTATGCACGGACGCACCATCCAGCACATGGATGCCTTCCTTCCGTAAGCTCCAAGAGTAGGAGAGGAAGAGGTTGGCAGCGGGCACCTCCAGCAGCCACAGCCACTCGTGCTCCGACGTGCGGTCGATGCTGCGCGCGCCGCCCTCCTCGGCAGCCGCGGCCAGCAGAGGCTCACATGGCTCAAAGGCGCGGAAGCCGCTCGACGCATCGGCATCGGGCAACGCACACAGCATACGTGCGTCCTTGACGTTGTTGGAGCGCAGCAGGCTGGGGACAGGGGACAACTTTTCTTAGTGAAAATTCGAAGTGACATCTCATTGATAAGGTAATTCCAAGAAGCAGAGCGAAATGCCGGGTTTCGATGGCATGCAAGGCTCTCTTGAGCTGTCAGCAATATTCAGCACAAGGCGGCAGCATTGCGGCATTCACAAGATGGTTGTCGGTCCAACGCATGTCACGAGTTGGTAGAGATACCTACGTGTGTGGACACAATACGACTAGCAATGCGAATGTCGCCCTGGCGTACCTGTGACATGTCAAATGTAAAGGAAACTATACCGAATGTTCATATAACTTGCATGCGAACTCAATCTTTGGGGTATATTGGGGGGTAATTGCGTAGTATTGCGGGTACTTATAAGAAACATTCAATGCGGTTTCATGACGAGGGCACGCCGAAGGAAGGCTGCGGCATCAACGCGCCACAAGTCGGACCTGCTAGCGGCCGCAAAGCTCTCGAACGTGACAGAGTCGCCCGCCCAATGCATCCACGTGGAGCTGAGGGCACCGCTCAGCTCCGGGACCCGCACGGCAGGGCCACTTGGCGCTCGCCAGCGGGGGCATCCACATGCCGCGCAACGCCTGCTGGTCGGCCTGGGGCTGGCTGGCGTTGCCGATGGTGAAGAATTGGAAGAAGGCGCCCCAGTCGGGGAAGCTGGCCCAAGTGATGCCCTCGGGGCTGCCGATGGGGAGGACATTGGCAGCCATTCATATTCAATGGCTACTACAGCAAGGATGAGTGGATGAACGCATATCATGAAATCCGTGTGAACCCATAGCGTAGCACGTGTCACTTTGGCAACCAACTTAGACATATGGCATAAAGGAGTCGGCTTGCGGAGGATGGGAGCGGAAGGAAATGCAAGGGCGTTCACTTTGAGAAGCGGTTGGCGTTCTGCTTGCATAGCATGGCTGCGGAGAGCGCATCGGAGGAGCTTCCCGGCATCAGCGCAGTTGATGTTCAGCCACATGCCAAGGCTGGGGTCCACGGCGGGCACGGCAGCATCGACGGGCGCCATGCTGCTGTCCGCAGTGAGCTGCTTCCGGGCGCCTTGTTGCCATGAGGCGGTGACGGCGGAAGCGGCGCTGCAACCCGGCATGCGGCGCGGGTCGGCGCCCGACATGCCTGCCACGTGGCACACCATGGCATGGAACACCGTCGTCAGAGTCCGGTGCCATGGTATGCCACGCGGCAGAAGCTCGTACTTCCGCGGCATGCACTACCGACAAAGATCATGTGCACATGAGATTCTGGCTCGGTAGATCAGATGCGGGCTCCCACCTGGCGGGGAAACAATAGTGAGGGGCGCCGTGAAGATGGTGCGTGGAATGAGAGCGTCCTTCCGCCACTTGTCCTCCGACGTCTCTGCGCCCTCGACATACAGCCACTTGGGCTGCTGAGTGAAGTGGAGCACCTCCAGCGCGTAGGTCCCCGGCACGCAGGGAGAAAGAGAGCCGGAGCATTTCCACTCGGCAGACTTGAAATCGCACACCATCTCTGCAGCCATAGCCTGCGGGCCATCGCTCTGTGGGGAAGTACATTACACTATGTGAGAGGAATCAACATCGGTGGAGTGTTGTGTGTGTGTGTGGGGGGGGGGGGTGTCTGTGTCTGTGTTTGTGTCTGTGTGTGCGTATGCAAAGCCGACAGCACATGACGCGATTCATATACATTTTGTGTCTGTGTTTGTGTGTGTGTGTGTGTGTGTTTATGGGGGGGGGGGGGGGGGGGGGGGCATGGCGCATTTGATAATGACCGTATCCATGACCGCATTCAAATGAGCACACCATAATCTCTGACCCGCTAAGTAAATGTCATGGGCCGTATGAGCTTGGATAGATAAGAGGACAGTGCGACGGAACACGTGCAGACATGAAAAGGCGGGAGCCGGGGGCTGGCCGGAGTTGCCTCACCAGGCGCATGAGGTACGAAGAGTGCCACTCGCCCATCCAGCCGCGGAGGTCCCAGTCCTCCGAGTGCACAAGTGAGAGGGCCAGCGGCTGCCCGGCGACAGAGGTGGGCGGGGGGCCCGCCACCAGCCAGCGATGGGCTGTCTCTGGGTCGAGGTTGACCGGCGGCTGCACGTCGACGTGGTACGAGCTGACATCGCCGGCCTCGGTGGTAACATGGCGGCCCGTCACGTGGGTGCGGCAGTGGGAGGCGATCATCACCACCACCGCACCGAACAGCAGCATCCCCAACCAATAGGACAGGCGCCGTGCGGTACCCAGGCGGCGCCGATGGGCAGGAGCGGGGGAAGACTGAGGCAGGAGCGGCTCGGTCTCGCCTGACTTGGTCGACACTGCGAACTGCGCGCTGGCAGCAGCAGCGGTCGCAGCCGCGCGGTGTTGGTAAAGGCTCACGGCGGCGCCTAGGAGAAGCACCGCTGCGCCAGCCACAGCGGCAACACGACAGAGGAATAGGGTGGAAGAGCGGATGGTCTGCGGCTCGGATGCGGCACTCTTGTCCGCCGCGGGTGCGGCCTGCGGGGGTGGCTTGGGCTTGAGGGCGGAGGAGCGGGTGGCGTAGGCATCCACCTGCGACGCGGGAACACATCAAGACTTGGCATCCAGCTTCGCCGCTGCCCAAGCTTGACACGGTCTCCCATCAGACACGTCAGAAGGCTACCCCAGGAACCACAAAAAAGGCCCATAATGCAAATACCCGCAATACATGAGCACATTTCCATTAACCTAATATGACAACAACCAAAAATGATCTCGCTAAATCAGAAAAAGCCCGACCACATAGTAGCAATATTTTAAAAAACTAGGGGTCTCCATTTCCTTAGACGCTGGATGCATATACTGGTATACATGTATTCATGTCGGCAATATATTATGCCATTAGCCGCGTTGTACCCGGCACCGTAGTAAATTGGCACAAGTACGTATACTGGTACAGTAATTCACTGATCGCAACATTACTGATGCAACATTACTGTATAAACGCTGTGATCCAAAGACTGATGTGGGTTGATTTGGGAGCAGTTTACGAGCACACGGATGCAGCTGCACGGCTCAATATTGCCTGGATATTGATATTGCCACGAAAACCCTTCTATGCATCGCGCGACAGGTGGCAACTCTGCTTGGAGCTGAAATCCAGAGCCCGCGAGCCATACTTCTAGGTCCACAATACATAAGTCTATATCGATTAGCGTTGCACATAAACTCTAAACACAATCTCACCAAATACAGTGAGACTAATTAAATGGTAACAATATATGTAAACCATATATTGTTACCATATATATGTAAGGTATAATATATATTGTTACCATATATATTGTTACACTATATATATATATATATATATATATATATATATATCTATATGCATCAACACAGCACACTGAGCAAGGTATGGTGGGTGGAGGGGCGCCGCACCAGGTGGTTCATCCACAGCGCCTCCACCGCCGCAACGCACACGTCAGTGGGCTCCGGGTTGCAAGGGTGGTGCACGCCAAAGGGGCTCCCGAGCTTCTCGTGCTTGACGGCAAAAGCGGTCTTCACGTTGTTCAGGTTCACCGAGGTGGCCTTGCCGGCGCGCGGCAGCGAGGCCTGGGGCTGCTGCCGGCGGCAACGGGCAGCGCGCTGCTGCGCCCACGCTTGCGCGCCACTGGCACCGGAGAGGCCATTGGGGCCTGAGGCGCCTTGGCCCCAGTCCTGGCCGGCACTGGAGGCAGAGAGGCCGGCACCGGAGACACCCATGCCCCAGCCTTGGTTGGCGCTCGTGGCAGAGAGACCAGCGCCGGAGACACCCGCGCCCCAGCCTTGGTTTGCGCTAGTGGCAGACAGTCCGGCCCCGGAAGCGCCAACGCCCCAGCCTTGGCCGGCACTGGTGGCAGACATGCCGGCACCGGAGACGCCGGAGCCCCAGCCTTGGCCGGCGCTTGGCGCTGAGAGGCCTGATGCCGAGATGCCGGTGGCGGAGATGGGCTCGCCCCACAGTTGCTGCCCACTGACGCCGAGAGCATCGCTGCCGGTGTCGTACTCGGCGTACTCGTAGTAGTAATCCTCGCAGTCCAGGTCCTCCCAGCCTTGGCCGGCGCTGCTTGCCGACAGGCCAGCGCCGGACACGCCAGAGGCCCAGCCTTGGCCGGCGCTAGACGCAGAGATGCCAACTCCTGAAGCACCGGTGCCCCAGCTTTGGCCGGCGCTAGTAGCAGAGAGGCCATCTCCAGAGACGCCGGCGCCCCACCCTTGGCTCGCGCTAGTGGCGGAGAGTCCGGCGCCCGAGACGCCCATGCCCCAGCCTTGACCAGCACTTGAGGCGGACATGCCAACTCCTGAAGCACTGATGCCCCAGCCTTGGCCGGCGCTAGCGGCGGAGAGTCCGGCACCAGAGACGCCGGCGCCCCACCCTTGGCTCGCGCTAGTGTCGGAGAGTCCGGCGACCGAGACGCCCATGCCCCAGCCCTGGCCAGCGCTGGATGCAGAGAGGCCGGCTTGAGAGACAGCAGTTAGCTCAGCGCTGGTGCCAGAGAGCGCGGAGGCACCCGAGGCAGAGACTGCGGTGGACATGCCGACGTACAATGGAGCTGACGAGCCGCTGGCAGGCTCAAAGCCGCTGTACTCTGCGCGGTACAGCGTGCCAAAGGTGTCATACATCACGCAGTCGTGAGGGTGCCTGGGATTTGACGGGGAATAGATAAACGCGAGGTTGAGGCCTGCATAGGCGATGATGGGGGGGGGGGGGGGGGGGATATCACCTGCTGCGAAGTTTGGAGAAGCCCAGTCAAAAGCGGTGTTAACGACGGTGCGGCGAGGGACCACCTGCAGGACAGCAGAAATCAGGGCGACTGCCATACCGATTTCATTGACTTTGCAAGTAAAGAAATGCGTTTTTCGGCATTCAGTCAGACTGTCCGTTTTATGGTGTTTCTACAGTTTTTGTGGCAAACTGTAATAAGTTTAGTCAGTTTAGTCTTTCTTCCGGGGGGGGGGGGGGGGGGGGGGGGCAGTATTATATTGATATTGGTATTTTTCGAGCGTGATAAGGGTAGTAATTGCATGCAATAGGCAGCGCCACTAGGCGCCTGCAGCGCTAGTTACAGGCCAGGGCGCAGGCGCGGGCTCGCACGATGCTGTAGGTGCCGTAGTCCGCTGTGCCGCCGAACTCCTCGCCGCACTGCTCCTCCGCGCGCTGCAACGCGCCCTTCAGGGAGGTCTGCCCGGGCGCGGGGCTGAAGTGCATGTACTCGTCAAAGTCGATGTGCAGCACCCAGTCCACCGCCTCGCGGCGCGCCTGCATGAAGCACATCTCCATGACGGCGGCCTGGTCGAAGATGTAGCTGCGCGTCACAAGCTCGTCGAACGTGACATTGGCCGCGCTGAAGTAGGGCATAGCCTGGATCTGGATGCGCTGCGGCTCTGCGGTCGGGCCGGGGGGGGCGCGGCTGTCGCCGAGGAGCGGCGCCAGGTAGTTCTCGAGCGTCGGCTTGCCGGGGCCCCGCCCATCCTCATACCTGTGCAGTAGCACACCAAATTAAACACACAGTAAACAGTTCCCGCAACTTCTCAGTGTGCCGCAATAGCACGCTGCGTCCGCTATCCCTTGTCATCAATATTTTTCTCCCCTCATAAACAGAAGAGAATGAGTTTCTGTTGTGTTCGAATCCACCCAAAGGCTTCGCAATCACTACGCGGCGGTAACCCCATGTATCGGCATTTTCCGTGCTGCAAAGTAATCCATCTCCTCTTTTGCATGCTCTCCGACCCGCGATTAAATGGCGCAGTGTATCGTAGGGTCACAGCATGGAACGACGCCGGTATGCAGAGATGGCACCCGATGAGCATGGCTCAGCCCAGGAGCTTGCCTGTCAAAGAGGTAGATGCGGTCGATGCCGGCATTCAGGTGGTGAAAAGTCCACTCCATCACCTGCACCAAGCCAGGTAGGAGGGGGCAAGAGTGTCAGTAGGCAGTGCTCCAGCAAGATGATCATCGATAATGGAGCCTGGTACTTCAGAAAAAGGGAGTCAAGGTTGGGCGGAGCCGGGCAAGGGGGGGGGGGGGTAACCTGCTCTTCCGAGATGGAGGGCGTGGTGGTCCCAAAGAAGAAGGGGCGGAAGGGGCGTACGCATACGGCGGCAGTGCGCTCGGTGGCATCGTCGGAGCGGGCGGGTTTCTGCTCCCACATGCAGACGGGCAGGGCAGCCAGGCCGCGGCTGGGCGACGACTCGAGCGACAACGTAAACGTCTGCACGGCGCCGCCGTTGGTGGCGGCGGCGGCGTGATAGGCGTCCATAAAGGGCTCTGGCACGGGGCAGCGGAAGAGGACGAGCGTGTTCCAGTCCCCGCACGTCTTGACGACCGTCTCGCAGGTCACGTGGCCGCCCTCGATGCCCGGGAATCCGGCCTCGAGGCGTGTGAAGCGCGCGAGCGGGCTGGCGCTGTACAGCCCCCAGAAGCTCGCGGCAAACGCGTCGTCAACGGCAGCGAGCAGCACCTGGCGAGGGGGTGCGACGTACAGGTGGGAGAGGGTAAGCCTTTGGATAACTACGGCAACGCGATTCCGGCGCACATGTCAGACCGTCAAATCACCATGCAATGGTCGGCCTCAGTTTGCCTGTTGTTACTTAACGTGGTATGCCGGTACTACCACAAGTTAGGATCTGTTCCATTAATTGTTGCAGCAGAAACTTCGCAGTCTTTCATAGTTAGTCTACCTGCACATTTACTTGTATCAACCTGATGCCCCAGTATGAATAGGCACTGTGCTTAGGGGCAACTCAAGTCATCACCTACCTACAGGGCTGTACATATTATTTGTATCATTATTCTACTTACAAATTAACACACAGAATGTTCTCATTCTACTACCTTTAAATCTCAGACTGACGGAGTTTGTGCTCACGCATCCCCCACCGACAATTAGTTGTGAGACAATCGTGATGGACACCAATGAGGAAGAGGCGTAATTATAAAGTGAGATTCTGACGACTTCCAAATTCAACCACGACCCATGGCCACCGCATCGCACAGTATTCGTTTTCCGTTGTCGATACACGCGACAGAAGTCGCCATATCATTTGCTGATTCGTGGTACTGCTGTACGTTGCTCAAAAATGGCAACGATGTGTCAGAATTAGGTTTCATCTAGTCACAGGCTGAAGATAGTGGTGGTGGTGGTGGAGGGTGGGGGGGGGGGGGGGGGGTGGGGGGTTACGAATATACAGCCATTACAAATGCCAGTCGATTAGACCCTCGTTCGTACGACCTGCGTGCAATAAGTCGAGGCGCCGGGGGTAAAAAAGGGACCGAGGCGCGCCTGCTGCGACGAGAGGGCTGGAGCGGCCGCGGGGGGGGGGGGGGGGGGGGTGAGAACTCCTCTCGGCGGTGAGCCTGTACCCGAACCCGACGGTGCAGCCAAAGCTCGCGAGAGTTCGTTCGCATCTCGATCGAGTGGAAATGCAAGCGTGACCGGGCGGCTGGGCGAGTGAGCGTCGTCTGAGGGGCTAATGATGCGAAGTATATCCGTACATACATACAGGAATTGCTTACGGCCGTGCATTCGTAAACCCGCGCAGGAAGCTGGCAGCTGACCTTGCGAAGCAGGCTCGCGCGTTGATGGCACTGCTTCCCTACGGTACATCGCCCCAACAGCAAGGAGGTTGACGAGTAAATGCAAACGCTGCTCTACGCGTCAATATTGATTGCAAGGATCGTGCGATATAAGGCGTACCCAATCACCGGCGAAGTATCGAAAAGTGGTGTCGAGGGGGTGGGTGCATGACTGGAACCCTAGAAAATAGAGCAGCCTTCGAACGCCGGGCGGATATCCATTTACAATATATTATCGCTTTATTGCAGATGATGGGCGCACCAGGTCGGCGGCGACACCCTCCTCCAAGGGCCGCAGCTCCACGTCCATCACCGTCGCTACGGCTTCCAGCTCGTGGAACAGCTTTACGGACACGTGTTTTCCCTCGGTGCACATCCCTGCGACGGTGTTGGTGCCGTCGGCGGGCGTGGCTGGCTCGGCGGGACTGGCGTTAGTCCCAGCCGGCTGGTCGGCAGAAGCAGCACAGGCCAGCAGGAGCGCCGCCGCGATCGCCGCCGCGACAGCGGGCCGCATTGCTCTGCGTGTTGAGGTAGCGCTACCCGTCGCTGGTCGACAAAAAAGAGGGAGCTGTATCCTGCGGATGAATTCGGCTGCTGGGGAAGGTGCAACACTCCGGCGGCGTGCCAATGGATGCAGTTAGCTGTATTTAACACGCCACGTTGATCGGCTGCCATGGAACGTGATGCCGAATATCGCGGGCAGCATTCAAGCGCCAGTTGGCGGTCGCCGTTTTGGCTGTCGACCGATTGCCGCACGCGAAGCATCACTCAGATGTCGATCGAAGTATGCTGGAGATATCTTCACTTTCTCGTACTGGTACCCGTAGTCGCTACTACCCTGTATGTATACTACCTATATATATACTACCCTGTATACTGGAGATAGATCAACAGAACCGACGCTTAGAGGCCCGCAACCCAAACCGTAGCTAGGTAATGTGTACTGGTGCTCGTAAATTCGTAATGTGGCAGTAGTGTATGGTATTGCAGAATGTTTTAGTCGCTTATTTATTTATTTTGACAGTAACGCTGCTAGAAGGGTAGCGGCAAAACACGGCTTGCCATTTCATTTTTTTGCAAATTGGTAGTCGCTACGAGTAGCGACTACCTTAGTACTGGAAGAAATGAAGCAAAGATTCAGTGATGCGGATTACTGCTTTCAGCGCGGTCGATGTTTTGTACTACTCGCACTGCTTTCTAATTCGTCACAATACGGTATGAAGATACTAACCAGTCGCGGTAAGGGCTGATATGCCGCTCCTACTAAAAGTAAATTAAGGTTCGCCCTGGGACATCGGCCGAAGCCGCCCCGCCCAGCACTTGACCTCTTGCGCCAACTGCAGTCGAAGGTCTGACATGGCCCGCAGACCATTGCCTCATTCGAACCCCGCCGAAGGGCTAATGCATCAACCGGGTAAACCCAGGACACGCCGGGACGATATTGCCGAAAATACATCGGCCAGGAATTGATACCCGGACCTCTCGCGTACGAGACGACCGTTCAACCGAGTGGACAATTGATGTACCTACTGCTCCTACTGTGACAGCAGGATTTAGTCCCGTGCACAAGATATACTACATCGCCACCTGAGAAGGTGCCTATAGTGAGCTCCTCAAGGAGGGGTGAACTGCATGATTGGGTTGGGCCGCTACTTCCAGCTATATGATATCCTATGATATGGATTTGGTATGGGAGTGTGCTCCGCGGCTCGGGGGTTGGTGAAACCGCATGCCGCCCAAGAAGTCGTGACTGCCCTTGTTCATAAATATGTATGACCTCGAGGCAGAGCTCTATCTCCCGGGGTTCAAAGTCGTGACTGGGAACTATGATTCCCGGAATCCCGGAGCCGGAGCTTGAATACGCCCACGATGTTGAGTTAAAGACTATGCGGTACGGGGTCAGACAATGAGACAAGTGCATTGCGGTGCCCCGGGCCACGGCTGTGGATTGGTTTGCGCGCTCATAGTTGGGCCGCAACGGCGGGGGCTGGCAAAGCGGGATGCGGTGTGGCACAACACGGAGCCGGGACGCTAGGGCATACTTCGAGACATCGTGGACAGTCGTGTCGGAGTACACGGGCATTGTATTATTTCTGCACAGTGGGTGAGGTGAGCAAGGTGTGCGCCGCACGGTGCACGTTGTCGCATTCTTGGCCGCGGATCGGGAACCCCTCTCATCGCAAGCACTCGGCGCACCACCCGGGCCCACCACGTAGCCTTACTCGCAAGATTTCCTTTGTGTCCTGAGCTTGGCGGCGGCTCGAGAACGTGCTCGTTTCCTCATCAGACGGCGCGGATTCGTCCGCCATCCCGTTGCCGAATCTGCACAACGCGTCCGTGGATCACTGGATCACCTTCGCACGCTCATGCATGCGCAGCCCAAACTCTGAACCGGGCGCGCATCACTCACCCCTCCCGCCTCGTGCAGGATGGGCCGCTTTTAAGCGGCTTAAGTTGATCGTTTAGTACTGTTTTTGGCGGTGAATTTGGTACAGGCATTAATCGGGCCGCTTTCACTATAAAGCGGCTTTATTTCTATTTATCATATCTATTCTCATATTTATTGCAATACCGTATTATTTATCATGTTGTGTATAAATCTTATTCGAGTTTCTAGCGCTGATTTTAGTGCTGGTGGAATTTTTACTGGTAGATCATACGCGCATACTACTGGTACGGCGGCAGTTCCGCCTGTCGAATTCCCCCAGCCACCCTCCTCCGCATTGCCAGTTGCCACAGGTACAGTACAGGTACTGCAGTCGCTACAGGGTAGGTGGATTTGTTTACATGGTAGGAGTATACCTGTAGGTGGGTTTGATACTGGACTTTTTGTAATTCACACCAGTACAGGTGCCCGTGAGCTGGACGCTCTCCCTGCTGTAACCAAACACAATTACCTACCTGCTGCCCGTGCTGCGGACGAGCCCGCTGGCTGGCGGAGGCTGATCGGACAAGAAGCCGAGGACCACGGTATATACAAAACGTCAGCAGGCGGTAGCGGTTTTCATAGGACGCCAGCCCAGGCTCCGTGTGATCCGTTTACACGCAGCGATGCTGGCCTTCCGTTTCGCGGCGCGCCTGCTGCCTTTGCAGCTGCCGGTAGCGGCCGCTGGGCAAGCGGGCGCCAGCGCGGCCGCGACGTCATTATGCGCGCGATACCTGCAGCAACGGTGAGCGCGCGCGGTTCATGCAGTACATCACGCAGAATATTGAACCGCTCATTTTTAGGGGTTCTGCTGCATCACGGGACGCTGTCCTACCTCGGCACCCCTACCCCGCCAGCGCCCGCCGACCGCCACCGCCAGACGCGCCATGATTTAAAACCTTGCGCGCTTCTGATGCAGGCTGCCTGACACCTGCGCCACGGGGCTGCGATGGATGAGCAGCTATCCACCTCACACGGTACGAGCCGCCCGCCCCAACCCGCTCTCCGGCACCGGAGAGCGACGCGAGGCAGAACCCTCGTCGAAAACGACGGCCTACGAGTATCGGCCGGCCGCGCCCAGCTCGGACGCCGGGACCGGTGCGACGTCGAGGGCGGGCTAGCCGCAGGTCCGGGTCGCGGGGCAGGGAAAGAGGAAACATGGAAGCGGGTGGGCGCGTAGGCGGGGCATCCAGGGGCGGCGCACGGCCGGGCGGGTCGCCGGCGTCGGCGCGGCATTTTCACGCGCTCCATAACAGCCAGCAGGAGCACGCGGGTGCTGGCGTCAAAAGGTGTATCGGCCGGCGCCAGCCTGGCCGTATCCCGTAAACCACGCACTGCGCGGAAGGAACTGGTTATGCTGGGGGGGGGGGGGGGGGGGGGGGGGGGGCTGTCGAGCGCGCGCCGGACTGGGTACGTTGTTCGGGCGCACCTTGGCACGCCGCTTGGGCTGAAGCGAGGAGAATGCGATTGGGCTGAAGCTGCCGCCAGCGCACTACCCGGCAGAAAATGAAAGCAATGACAGTGGCAATGGCAATTCGACTTGGCGTGTGCGGCATGCTGGGGCTGGCCTGACACGGGGCGCCCCCGCGCCTGCCTCCCCACCCCGCAGAAGCTGGAGTTTCCCTCGCTGTCGCCCACCATGACGCAGGGCAACCTGTCCAAGTGGTACAAGGGCGAGGGCGACGAGATCGCCGCGGGCGACGTGCTGGCGGACATCGAGACGGATAAGGCGACAATGGCGTTTGAGAACCAGGAGGATGGCTTCATCGCCAAGATCCTGGTGGCGGAGGGCGCGCAGAATGTGCAGGTGGGCGAGGTGGTTGCCATCGTCGTGGAGGAGGCCGCCGACGTGGCCAAGTTTGCGTCGTACAGCGCAGACGGCGGCGCCTCCGCCGCCTCCACCACGCCACCAGCCGCGGCCGAGACAGGCAGCTCGGCACCGACCGCTGGGGGCTCTGGCGACCCGCCCCCGGGGGTGGTCTTCACGGTCCGAGGCCCGCTCAATTCTGCCGATGCAAGTCGATATTACTCAACGGATATAACAGCACAGACAATCGCCCAAACCGCCATGCTTCATAAGCTGGAAAAGAGGGTGTTGTGTGTGTGTGTGTGTGTAAATATATGTACCGATATGTGGGCATGCTGATGCGTTGATGGAAACACTGCGAATAAGAAGTGCCCCGCCAGTCAGACGTCAAGTATATACCAAACAATAGCCAATGATCCTACAGGTTGCATGTGAATAGCTCCTGAGGCTCACATTGTGCTGCCCCGGCCAGATGCTGGACATGCCCGCGCTTTCGCCCACAATGGAGAAGGGCAACCTGATATCGTGGGCGGTGTCGGCGGGCGAGGAAATCAGCGCGGGGCAGGTGCTGGCGGAGATCGAGACGGACAAGGCGACGCTCCCCTTTGAGAACCAGGAGGACGGCTTCGTGGCGTCGCTGCTGGTGGAGGCGGGTACCAAGGACATCCCCACCGGCACGCCGCTTGCGGTCATCGTGGAGGACGCCGCCGACATTGAGAAGATGGCGGGCTGGCGGCCGGGCAGCGCCGCCGCTGGAGGCGACACCGCCGCCCCCGAGCCTGCCGAGTCCAGTCAGGCGGCGACCGGCGCCTCGGCGCCCGCGCCGTCGGGCGATCAGAGCTGGGCGGGCCGTGTGAGCCCCGCGGCGCGCATCCTGCTGGGCGGCGCCGGCATCGACCCCGCCGCCGTGGTCGGCACCGGCCCCAAGGGCCTCGTCACCAAGGGCGACGCGCTGCTGGCGGTCGCGGGAGGCGCCCTCAAGGCCGCGCCCGGCGCCGCGGCGACCAAGCCCAAGGAGGCCAAGCCCAAGGCGGCTGAGCCCAAGGCGGCCGAGCCCAAGGCCAGCGCCAAGCCCGAGGCCAAGCCGGCCGCCCCCAAGGCCGCGCCTGCGTCTGGCGGCGCCGCGTACAAGGACGTCCCGGTCACGCAGATGCGGCGCATCATTGCCGACCGGCTGCTCGAGTCGAAGACCACCATCCCCGCCACCTACATGCGCATGCAGGTGCGGGCCCGCTGGGGTGGTGGCTCCAAGGAGGCGATTATGTCCGGGGGGAGGGGGGGGGGGGGGGACAGGGGGGGTTCACCTCCTTTGGATGGCTCTATCCGCTGCCTGTGGAGGGAGGTGGGTAGCAATGGTGGGGGTGCGGCTGGACGGAGGTAGCAGTGTATGGCACGCCCCGCACCGCAGGCATCCTGGGTGTGGCTGGCATGAGCTGAGGCCAAGCTCTAGGTGGGGGTTGAAAGCCAGTCTGAATCCATGGTGGCACACCGATGCAGAGTTGGGGAGGGAGAGACTGGACGCAATTTCTACACACCCAAACATTTTTACATCTTTACACATACATGTGGCGCATCATGTCATGTCAGAGAGTGACTCGCAATTAGCCGCGGAGGGTGCGAAGAGAACAGCAGGCGGCTGAGGGGCATCACCCCACACCGATTGGGCTCGTGGACGGAGTCCCATCGGACCATGCCATCCTGTGCAGTGATTTATTGCCCCCCCCCCCCCCCCCCTCTCCTCCCTCCGTCTGCTTCATGGGTGGGGGCGGTAGTAATATATACATACATAGTATATATGCATTAGTATTGGTATTTAGTATTCGTAGTTACAGTTTTGTCTATACCTGCATCGTACGTGTGGGTGTGTGTATGTGCTGCTTTGATACACTCAGACGGCCGGGTAGTTGGCGGCGATCTGATTTGACGGGGAACCTCCCTGCACGGCAGGTGGACCTGGCGCCGGTGACCGCGATGCGCGCGGTGATGAAGGAGCAGGGCAGCAAGGTGTCGGTGAACGACTTTGTAGTGCGCGCGGCGGCGCTGGCGCTGATGGACGTGCCGGAGGTCAACGCGACGTGGGACGCCAAGGCGGACGCGGCGGTGCTGCACGGCGCGGCCGACATTTCCATTGCCGTCGCGACGCCCGGCGGGCTGATCACGCCCATCGTGAAGGCCGCCAATGTGAAGAGCCTGCCCGAGATTTCTGCCACAGTGAAGGACCTCGCGGGCCGCGCACGTGAGAACAAGCTCAAGCCGGCAGAGTTCGTTGGCGGCTCCTTCTCCATCAGCAACCTCGGCATGTTTGGCACCGACTCGTTTTACGCCATCATCAACCCGCCGCAGTGCTGCATCATGGCTGTCGGCGGCCCACAGGTCAAGGTGGTGCTGCAGGACGGCAAGCCCGTGAGCAAGGAGTACATGGAGGTCTCCATCAGCGGTGACAACCGTGCGGTGGACGAACTCGCAGTGGCGCGCTTCCTGGAGGCCTTTGCCGGCTACTTCTCCTCGCCTGTCCGTCTGGTCATGTAAAGCGCAGGTCCCCCCCCTCCTCCCACCCCCCCCCCCCCCCAAACGTTGACCACCAAACATAAACCTTACACGACGTAGCATCAGGGATAGACGCCAGGCCCGTGTAACAAAATTCTACGGCAGACGCGAGTTTCCGGTGTGAGTTGCCAAGTGCCAAGTGGCTGCCTCGTAACGCAGCGCCACAGGGCCCTAATCATTGATACACGGTGCATTTACCAAACAGTGATCATTATGCATCGATCATCACCATCGCATTTGATCCCCACTCGCAGTCACACAAACCGCCAGAGAAATCTTATGTAGCACGTGTAGCGGACCATTTCCTCACTCATATTATCTCTACTATATACGATTGTTTTTTTCGCCTATCGCACTGTTCGTCAGAGACTACGGCAGTGTCTCCATGAGGCTTGAGCACCTCTAGTGGTCGTCTAGTTTTACTGGAGTATATTTATTTCGGAATTGAGTGGGAACTTCTAGCAATCTCGAGGCATATGCAAGGAGCTCCATCGACGTCAGTGATGGCTTGTCCCCATTGCGCATCGCTTCGTGCCTGATGTATTTGGTGCCATTGTCGTATGTATGGCATCGACATGACCATACATGCTCACGCAATGTTCAGTTGTATACATGCCCATCATCTTGGTAATATGCGTGAGCACATATAGAGGATACCCTCATGTTTATGCCTAATTACATGATATTACTGCAGCAGCCGCAGGGAGGCATTGACTATGTATACGGGTGTTAGCGCAAGCATAGGTACACCCTTATCATTTGCCTCCGATCGGGTGCAACCTATGATACCTTTTGCTACAGTCCCACTGTGATATTTCGTCTAGGCTTTACCTTGGACTACAGGCAGCAGGGATCTAATTCCTGGATGGCCTCGTGTACGGGTGTTAGAGGACATCGCGCCTGACATGTAATTTGAAATGTTGTAGGCAGAAGACGGGGCCCAGTGTATATATCAGCAGCGATAACGGGCATGGGGAGCGTATATGAAGACTAAAAGCACAAATAGGAGGATTAAAACTTGAAAAGCCGGCCTTCCTAGCAAAAAGTAATCCTTCCGAGTAGGGACGACAGTGCGGACCGAAATTGACTTCACTCCCCACCGTCCGGCCCAAGGTATTACTTTCCGTGTAGTTTTGCTCATCAGCTGTATTGCCATGTGATGTGTGTACATCATCACAAAGTAAGTATGCACGAGTTCCACTATCTGTCCGCGCCCCTCTGCCCGACAACCCGTAGAAAAGTCCTTGTTCATTATGTAATTTATTATACGTCGCGGCCCATCACCTGCGCTATATATATTTCTTGTTGATTGGGCGACAATGTCGTCTGAGGCGACGACAAGAACCCGGAAATTTTATAATCCTTACTGAAGTATAGCACCCGCACGGTGAAACCGCCGACGACCGCGGCCGAGAACAGCTCCAGAACCGTATCTCCTCTCATAAAGGCCGCAGCGTCCCCATCGGGTGATGGCAACCTGTTGCTGGCTGCGCGGGAGAAGGCAAATCAATCATATCAGCATTTGTGTTACATAGCCGACCGCAATCGAGCCACTTGCCCCGCCCAATCTACACTTGCCTGCGCCTGCGTAGTGTGGGTAGAATCAGTACCAGTGTACATCTACAACATATTACACTCGGCAGCCACCGCTTCCATGTTCCGATCGCACGAACTCCGCCGCGCTACCACGCCGCGCAGTATAGCCGGTTTGTGGACAGCTTAGAACACGCGCTTATGAAGCCCCCCCCCCCCCCCCCCCCCCGCCCCCCCCCCCCCCCCCCTTCCACCTCCGAGCAGCGCGACTGACTCCCCACGGTCGGCGCAACTCGGTAGGATCCCCGCGGGTTCGAGGGCCCTGAAACCCCGGAACATCTCCGCTCCAAACCCACATTTTCGCGCCGCGGCGCACCAGCTGTTGCGTACGCGAGCGCGCAGATCCGAAGGATCATTTGCTTCGGTGTTACTAGAAAGCACCGCGCTATCGCGGCTTGCGTGGTGCTGTCGGGTTTGTTCGGCGTAAGCCACGAAGCAGTGCTGCCGCAAGGGTTACGCGACTGGGGAATAGCGAGCGCGTTCCCGAGCCAATCGACCGCATCGCGAGCGGCGGCGGCAGAACGGCGACGCGAGACGCGCACGCCGTCATGCATTGTTGGCATCATCGGACGCGATATGAAGATGCAGGAGGATGGCAACTATGCAAGCTTGGCGCAGTCTCCGGTAACCGTGCATGCGCCAAGTCGTCTCGACGCTGGTTGATTAATAAATACTAATCGTGACGACGAGAATATGGTCGTAGATGACAGTACCATACGATATACTTTGCCACGAAGATCTGGACTAGAGTGTCCCCGTACCAGCGCGTGTGACTACGCAGCAGAGCTCTTGCTGCTGCGTGCTGTTTACAAGTAAGCATACTGCGCGTCGCACTTGGACATAACCAATGTTGCCTGAATTTTGCCTGCGCTGAGCACCAGCCAATGTGCCGAGCTGGCCTCTGTAACGGCCCTGGCGCCCTGACAAAAACATGTGCAGCCATGCCGTAAATATGGTCATACAGAGATATCAATAGCTGGGTCCGCCTAGCGCCATATCCCACGAGAGTTTTACAATAGAAAGGTGAATGCATAAACCTATTACACCAAGCTGCCATGATTTTATGGCAGGAGACTCCGAAGCATTCCGAGGCTCAGAGCAGCCGTCAGGGGCAGCTGCTGGTAGTTGCGGGCAGGTATGTCCGGGGAACCGTGCCGCTGTGGCATCTGCTTGGGGGCGGGGTCGAAGCCGCATGTCTCACGGAGCTTTCCGCCGAATCTCCACCGACTCAGGCGCTGGCATCCATGCCGTCCGTCATGCGCAGCCGCACGCGCAGCGGCGCCGGCAGCTTCTTGTCGTTGACGGTGAGGGTGCAGCTCTCGCGCCCGACAAGCTCCGACAGCGGCTTGCTCAGGTTCTCCCGCGTCAGCTCCTCCATCGCGCCCCGCATGTACCTGCCGCGCGAACGGCACCGCGCCCGCTCAGCGCTCACCAACACCGACAGGATTCACAAAACGATGAAGCGCGCCGATATGTCAACAAGAGTCAGAGCTATCGCTATATGACGATTCGGTTCCCATATGATTGATGAATTGCGCATGGCTCTAATTAATTAGGGAGTGAATGCTCGTACATCAGCCATGCCCAGCACACTCGATGCCTGTGGGCACTTGGCGAGCCGAAAAATCAAGCAGACGAGAGTGAAGATAAAGTCGCTGCTTGATGCAGCTGTGCGGAGTAGCTAGCCGAGGAATGGCAGGGGAAAGAGGGGGGGGGGGGGGGGGGGGGCGGTGGTGCAGACACACTTCGGCCCATTGCATCTGATGCTGTGTGTGAAATACCGGGCTTCGCAGTCAATACAGCAAATGGGCATCCCCGATGAGTGTCCCAAGCGCCAGCATTGGGGCAACCGTTGCCCAAACCATGCTCACCTTGCGTGCCGGATTGCTAGGTCAGCCCACCTGGGCGCCTGACGGTGCGGGCAGGAGTGGAGTGGGCGGGCCGGCGGGGCGCACGAGCGCATCTGGCAGCGGGGCGACGCCCTCTAGAAGTACTGATAGCGGGATACCGGTCCGGTCCCGATACCGGCGCACAACCACGCGCTATAACATCCCAGTAGTCGCTCCGAAGTATGTCATGTTGTAAGAGATTGACGGCGGTTGGGAGGGGGGGCGGCGCACAGATTCTTCTCGCCGTAGCTGATGCTGGGCGCTGCGACGCGCTCCCCGATCTGGTCGTCGCGCAGCATCGCGTCGATCGCCTCCTGCAGCGTCATGCCCGGCGAGGCGTCCAGCGGCAGGCCCGCGCTGCAGATGGCGCAGCTGGGGTCCTTCTCGTACGCGACGGTGTGCGTGTACACGCCTCCGGAGCCAACGTACCTGCGTGGGCCGTGTGCTCAGTCCGCCGAGACAGGGCACGGGATGACACGAGAGGGGGGTCAGCGCCCCCCGCTCCCCCCTCCCCCCTCGCTGGGTGGTGTCAAGAGGCGATGACGGGGGCGACCCACATCATGTAGTTGTTCATGCCGGTGCTGCACATGCTGACGATCTTGAGCGCCTCCAGCGTGCATGCCGCGGACACGATGGCGTTGGTGGATGCGATGGCGGGGATGATGTTCTTCGTGACGCCCTGCAGGTGCGGGCAGGCGGGGCGCTGCGGCGTCAGCCAGTCCAGGGGGACAACGGACAAGCAGGCGCTACATGCAGGCGCCCCATGCCAGAGCGCACGAGAGCCCGTGCCCGACACATTCCCGGATTGTGGGGGGCCGAACCGACTATAAGAGCACAAAATTCAAGAGCGCCCCATGTCCTCATTGGTCCAATTTCCCACGAAGACATCACGAGATCGTTACGAGAATTAACAGCATTCGCTATCACCCTATTTCTCGGAGCAAAAAAACGGGTTCTTATCATCGTCGGGTCGGCACCCGTAGGACATGTGCTTATTTGATATCGGCTGCCAACCTTGCTTCAGGATTTCAGCCCTTGCTTCAGGGTTTCAGCCCTTGCTTCAGGGTTTCAGCCTTTGCTTCAGGGTTTCAGCCTTTGCTTCAGGGTTTCAGCCCTTACTTCAGGGTTTCAGCCCTTGATTCATGGTTTCAGCCCTTTATGCAGGGTTTCAGCCCTTTATTCAGGGTTTCAGCCCTTGCTTCAGGGTTTCGTCCCTTTCTAGAGGGTTCACGGCTTCAATACCGCGGGCGTATTTAGGATTATTTCATGTCACGGATTTGGGTTCACAGGGATCCGAGTCGCATGACCGCACCCCAAATCTTATGCGATACCCTGCCGACGTAACAACCGAGCTTTTGCAACGCGTAACAGAGAATGAAGACGTGGAGGTGCGGACACAGAGGCTAGCGGGGGGGGGGGGGGGGGGGGGGGGGAGGGGGGGGAGAGGGGGGGGCAGGGCAGCCGCTGGTTCGCGCACCTGTGTGTACTGGTACGTGACGCCGGCAATGCCAAACTGGTTGGCGCGCTCCAGCGCCTTTTCGTACACCCAGCGCATGTGCTCCTCCACGTCCGCGTTGAACGCCTCCGCGGGGCGCTCGTTGCCCCACTGGATGAGGTGCGCGTACTCGATGCAGTGCGCCGCGGAGCGCGGCGTCTCCGCCAGCGTGCACAGCGGGAACTTGGTCTGCTCAGAGTGCGGAAGGGGAGAGTCGGAGGCAGTCGTGCCAGGTCCTTCTGAAGCTGTGCTGCTGGCAGCTCATTGAGATGAGCACAAGAACAGGCGAGCGATTGTACACATTGAGGACAGGGGACAGGGAGGGGGGGGGGGGGGGGGGGGGGTGTCATGCCCCTTGCCTGCGGCGGGAAGAGCCAGAGGGTGCACTCGAAGCACGGCGTCACGCCCGGCAGGATCACGCGCGCGTGGCCCTTGAAGCCCTCGGTGCCGCCGTCCACAATGGGCTTGAGTGTGCTGAGGTCCGGCTGCCCCTCGTCGTCGAACTCTGGCGAGGGACGGCGCCGCGATGTCACCAGTCAGGTGCCAGGCGGGAGAGAGGGTGTAAGGGGAGGGGGAGTGGGGGGCTCTGTGGCGCACCAAGGAAGCTACAGATGACGGTGTTCATGTGGCGGCGCGCCTCAAGGGAGTCCAGGCCCAGCACAATGACGTGGAAGTCGCGATAGAACTCGGGCGGGAAGTCCTCGATGCGGCCGTGGTGCGGCGTGACCTTGGCGCCCAGCACACGCGCGTTGATGCGCTCCGCAGCGACCTCCGCTTTGGACTTGCCCACGTCCGTCATGCTGCGCGGCGATGTGATCGATGCTAAGACAGCCACCCTAGGAGAGAGAGAGAGAGAGAGAGACTCTGAGCGAAGGCAGTATCGGCGGACGACGGTGCCCTCAATGGCATGGAGTACCCCCGCCCTCCCTCCTATCGCGTCCCCCTTTGCCTTCCTAGACGCTTTACCCCCTCAGCTACCACCTGAAAGCTCATGGGTATGAGAGACCCGTGCCGTGCCAGGTTCTATCAGCATAATAACGCGATGGGCCATGTGGAGGTGGACTTGTTAGAGGCCATCATCAGCACGGCGGAGCGCGACATTGGCATGGACTGGGGGAGAGGGGGGGGAGGGGGGGGGAGAGAAAGGGGGACGTGCACCGGAACAGGAACTGTCGGTTGAGGTTGGAGATGTCGATGGTGTCCATGTCAATGACGTCGATGTGCGCAAAGCCGGTGAGCGCGAGGTCCTTCAGCAGCTCGCAGCCCAGGCCGCCCGCGCCGATCACCAGCACGCGGCAGTCCTCCGACAGGAACTCCCGAATCTCGGGGCCCGGCTCGAAGCCAGGCCCCGTGACGTTCCCCGGGCCGTGTGAGCAGCTTGTCCAGGTCCGCCCAGCGCTCTGTGTCCACCACAGCGGCCATGGTCCCGCCGTACCTCCACCCTCAGCGGCGGCTCGGAGTTGGGCAGCGCCAGCCGGACCGGCGTGACGGGGGGACGGCTGTGTACCTGGTCTGTCGTCCGGATTTATTCTGCCCTCTGTCCCACTGTTTTCTCTTCCCGAAGTCTGACTTAACGACGTACCGGCGTGAGGGTGTGGCGCATCTAATTCGTGGTTGGGGGGGGGGGGGGGGGGGGGGGGGGGGGGGCGGTCCACGATGGTTGCGTCGCAGCCGAGCGGGAGGTGCTGAGGCGGCAGCAGGCCGATTGCGACACTCTCGCTAGTCGCTACCATATTGCCCTGTAGTCATGGACGGACCCCTACAGGTACGGGTGCCGACGCAATTCGAAGAGCGTGAATTTTTAACGTAGAAATAGGGGTGCCGGCGTAGCGTTCTTAAATTCGTTATCTCCATATATATTCGCGATAAACACATATAAATTTGAGCCAGAAAGAGCACGGGACGTTCTTGGAAAATGATGCGTTATTCTTCCTTTTGCGTTGGCACCCGTATTATTAGTCGCTAATTAGGACTGTTACTTATTCTTCCGTCACTGACACAAGGAAATTGATTCGCAATACATCATAAATAAAAAAGTAATCCTTTGGCCATCACAGCTTGATTTGTCGTTTTAGGTGCCCGCCCCCTTTCTCCGGAGCTCCCATTTTTTTCTCTCCTGGTGCATCTACATGTACTACAAAGTACTGTCAAAAGCGCCGCAAAAGATGCGATTGGGCGGTTGCATAATTGATGGTGATCTCATGCAAGCACACATTGGCCGGCAATCAAGCTATTGCCTCAGGGACAACATGCACAAGAGATGACAATTATGAAGAAGAACCACATGATTACAGTGTGGAAGTATGTTTTCCCCTTGCCCTCCCGGCCGAAGCTTCCCTATCGTACGCCGACATCGCAGTTTCGAGGGCGCTGAGATATATATATACGCGAACACGATGGGCGACCTACCCTTCGTCGTCCAGTTGCCGTTGCCGCGGAGCAGCTTGTATAGTCTATTCGCAGCTTTACCGGGATCCGGCTCGTCTGCATGCTTTCCCATTTCAAACTTTCCGCCGAAGAATCGTTTTAGACAATCGGGGGGGGGGGGGGGGGGGGGGGGGGGGGCTTCCGCATCTGCGCCCATACCCCGTCGTTCTTTTTGTTATTCTCGGGTGAGCTGCACGGGGACAGCGCGAGGTGCTCATGCTGCACATGAGCACATACAAACAGCTTGGGGGGGAAGCTAGGGCCCCCACACACGGAATGCTCGCGGGAACAACGCAGCTCCAAAAAATCCTCCGAAACCAGTGCTGAAACCGTCGCCGCAGAGCACCACACGGCCGCTGCGTCGCCGGGACATCACCATGTGGATATGCTGTCGGCATGTGCAAAGGGCTGGCGGGGCAAAATCTCTGCGGCAGCAAGCGGCGATGCGTGTTGCAAGCTGAATTTGCTGCGAAATCAAGAATTCATTACACGGAATGATAGGATGGAACCGCCACCGCAGCGCACCGCACGGCCGCTCATGCGTTTCCGGGACGACTCTCAACATAGTTAGTATATATTCAAAACTAGCACTACAACAGCCGCATCAAGCCCGTAGCACGGCCAGGTGCCTTCTGTTGGGTCGCCAGGGCACGACTCAACGCTTGTTTTTTCAAAATTTTCCCATCCCCTCCGCATGTTGGGGTGGCTTACCATAGGCATTTGGGGGTGAAGGAGAGGCACGGCGCATATATATATGATATGATATGATATGATATGATATGATATGATATGATATGATATGATATGATATGATATGATATGATATGATATGATATGATATGATATGATATGATTATATGCGGACAAACATGTCCTAAGCTCAAGCAACGATATGTAGGACCATATGAGGTCATCGAACAAGTGAGTCCTCGAGCCTACAAAATACAACTACAGCTGCCGGCGCGACATCTTTGCGCTTCCACTATGGAAACTGCCGAGATTCACACAGACACTCTACACAGGCGCAATACGTCATTGTGATCAATCATACCGTTTTCTGTGACGGAAAACTGACACAACACCTGACTATAATTTTTTGCGGACGCCGCAGACTGTGAGTTGGCACTTTATCCCAGACTAATTTAAAGTCAGATTCCGGAATTTCCCGGAAACCGGAGATGACTGGATGCCCTATGAAACTATGCGGTATTCACCGCTGATGCAGCATTTCATGCTGACTGAACGTTATAAACATATCTCGACCTCGCCAACATACATTGCTGCCAAGGCGAGCCACCCGCTAAGGTTTCCACAGCGAATCCGATAGCTCAGATTCATCAGAGCGGGGTGGAATGTGAGGATATATCATATACCCTCACTAGCCCTAATCATCATAGCAAATTAGGCGCGTAGCGCGCGCCCGTCAGGTGACGGGCTGCGCCCGCGCCCTGTCGGTCACATCGCGCCGCTTGGATATATCAGGCACGGTGCTTGTCGGCATGTAACCAGACCATACTCCACCATCACACCAATGGAATAGCACTCACTTTCTCCACCACGCGCACCTTCCCTCACAGCTAGCGAAATGTCGTACTAGTTATCGCGGAAAGTGTTGTGTACGCACCCGCGGGAACCTGCGTGGGGGCCGGGGGGGGGGGGGGGGGGGGGGGGGAGGGGGGTACTCGTACCTGTACCTAGAACTAGCTTGCCGGCAGCGGGTCACGTTAATAGTGATGACGCCTGGATGAGCAGCGCAACCGCGTACATGTACCGGTACCTACACGCTGGCGTGCACCTAGCTCGAACAACGGGTGTTAACACGCGGGCGCCGTTCTCTTCGCTTCGGGCGGCGTACCCTGAATCATCCCTGAGTGGGACCCGAAATAACTTCTTACATCTTGTCGCATGACACACGATCGCCATGCATAGTGCATGTATGTATGTTCACACAACGGGCGATGTTATCCGCCGGCAGATGGTCCCTCTCTTGTTATCGCTTCGCTTCGTCGTACGCGTCGTACAACACGTGGGCGCGCCTTGCTTTATTTGGTTTGCTATCGCAGCCCCGGGTACGCAGCTGGTCGGCGCCATCAGGCCGCTTCTGCACTATGTACCCCGGTCGCCTCCGTGGCCCGCTCACACAGGCGGTCGGCGTCAATCGGCCGTCACTGCACCATGTGCCCCGGTCGCTCTCACCAACACCAGCATCAAGAGTGAGGCGTACCGCATCAAGAACCAGATGCCGGACTTGCTTGTCTCCTTATTCTTCAAAAAATTTGCTCTTCTGGCATGTGCTCCCGAGCTTCTCGAGTTTCCGCTCCGAATTTCCCGACATGGGAAGCGCTAGTTCGTGTTGCGCGGTCGGGCAAAATATTGGTCATACGTACCCGTGGAGATCGGCACGGGGGTCCGAGAAGTGCCCAGAAATACATGTAGCTTTCCGGCAGCGGATCACGTTAGTTGATGATGACGCCGCGATGAGCGCAACCGCGTACATGTAGGTGTGCACCTCTAGATGAGCGAGAGGGTGTCGATCCAGACGGCGCCGTTGCCTACGGCGTAACTTACAAATCTCTGAGTGGGGTCTGTTGGGAGTCACGTCAAAGGTATGTGTTGCTCATAGATATTTTGGAATGCCGATGAAGCTGTAGCCGGCACCTCAGACTGGCGAAGACTGCTACTGTATGTGCGGTAGGGGCCACTTCGAGCAAACAGTGTAGTGTATTGTGTTCACTGACATACAAAATGCGAAGGGCCCAACCCCTCCGCCAAAAAGTAGCGATTTCTCCTTTTGGCAGCCGTTCATCCTCCGCGCTATTCGAACAACACGCTGCGTAGAAAAAGTACCCATACGGGAGAGGCTTTCAATGTTTCCTTAGACCTTTGGTTCCTTGGCGACTTGCTTGGTGGCTTCCTGGTTCCCGTGGCTCTTCCTTGGTTCTTGGCTCCCTGTCCTCTTGCTTCACCCTTGGTTCAGGGTTATATCCCTCGTTTGCGGGCAAACTTTCACCATCGCTTCAAGTACTGATTTTAGTGCGCAGATATGTGTTTTAAGGCCAGACTAATGTGAGACACACACATACCGGAAAAGTACCGGCATGTCTCCTTTCTCCCTATATTCTATATGTAAATTCTATATTCGAACATGAGCTTAAGTGCTTAACCCATAATGACGTATCTAAACTACTGCAACAAACTGTAACCCAACAAAGCATCTCAATATAAAAGCTCGTGCCCATTCTGCGTCTTCTCATGTTACTGCTTCCACCCCGCAGTCGCTGTAGAGGACCTTTTTGATTGTCCTTTTTTTTTTTGGGTGATTTCCCTATTTCGCCCTCTGCTGCTAGCTCATGTAGCGCTAGCAGTCGCTAATTATACCCATATCGATTTAAAGGGTCGTGTGCGCGCGGCGTTGTGGCGGCAACGTTGCCTGATGCAAGTAGGTGGCAGTGACATGGGTGGCAAACGCCGCCCGCCGCACGGCGCCGCCCATAGCACTGGGATAGGGCACTGGGCCGCCGACGTGTACCGCCCCTGTCCGTACGGCTGCGGGGATGCTGCTCCTCCTGTCTGAAGCCTTGGCGCCGGGCCTGACAGAAAAGCGCCGCGCAGTGGCGGCCGTGTTGTCGGGTGTCGCTGTGCAGCTCGCTCTACCGGCAGCCGTCACGGCTGACCTCAGTGTCAACCAGTTCGTATTGACCTGTGTATGGCTGCTCTTCCAGGCGGCTCACTATATTAGCCGCGACTTGAGGGTGAAGCTGCTGGAAGGCCTGCGAAGTGAAGCGAAGCGCGTGGATCCCCGCCTGGAAGTATCCGAATGCCTAGTTTTCAGCCAGCCGGAGGTCCAGGCGGCCTACGAGGGCTGGAACGGGCACCGCATGCTGGACTGGATGCCCAACATGATGGCTTTGGTGGCGAACGTACGGCCCGCGACTCGCGGCCTTCGTGTGTCGACGCACCCATCGGGACCCGAAATATAAGCCTCAGCAAATGGCGGGGTTGTTAGCCACCCGTCGTACAATCAGCCAAGAGGGCGAAGAAGATAATCTCGAACACGTCCGCTTCAGTTTGTATAGCAGTTACGGCGTCTTCCAGGCAGGGCAGAGTATGTGCAGGGTGGTTGGCGCTGGTATGTTGCTTCAGTACGGAGTGGTGGCCACACTGCATGGGTACCTATTCAGGGTGCCATTAGGTGGTTGTGTTTGAGGGACACTGCTGCCATCCAATTGCCTCTGCCCGGCCTCTGCATGGCCGCTCCTAGGACTTTCAGTGAAAGGGCGAGTATGGCAAGGAATTGCACGTACTTGAACGAAACATGCGAGTGCGTCTCAAGGACTGACAGGCTGCCATGGGCGTGTGTGTGTGTGTGTGTGTGTGTGTGGCCACCCATTCTACAGGCAGGGATAGCGGTGAAGATGCGACAACGGGCGGAGATCTGCCCGCTGGACATGCAATTGTTTGCCGTCCTATTTGTGGTTCTGTGTCTCAGCCGATGCATCGCCACTTTCTGGCGCCGGCTGTCGTTCTCTCAGCGAGCTTGGCTCTCCATCGGGCTCGGCTTTACATCGCAATGGTACACGGTTGCGCAGTTGATGACTGGGAATACATGCTACATATCCATGCTCCAAGACACAGGAACGTCGCTGCCGGGGATGGTGGCCATGCTGGCCATCCTGTGCACTATGGCATTCATCGTTTATTCCGTCACGGTCGCGTACACGGAGATGCACTACGGCGCATCTGCAGCTGGTTTCGTAGCTATCTTGGTAGTCCAGCGGATGGTGCGGACCGGCACCTCGCCCATCACGTCTGCAGCCGCCCGGCGCGAGGTTGCGGTCTTGTTGCTGCTCGCAGCGGTGATTGCGCAGGTGGGATGCACTGGCAGATACATTGTAGCCAAGTACAATATGATGCTGTTCCTAGCCCGTCAGGGATGAGATTTTGTGCGATCCGCTTCTCTGGATAGCACCGCATTTTAAATACATCAGTACTGTGTGAATTGTCCCGCAAGTGGGAGATGCCGTGTGGCTGAAGCGCGAATCCTACTTTGGGGATAGGGTAATGCCCCTGGCCTTACCCATGATTCCACCTCTGGGCTGCTTGTGTCTCACTTGCCAGTCTGCTCTCCCCCGGCAGCCCCCACCTTCCACAAAGCATGGATTGTATTGCATATGGGCTAGCCGGCTCCAGGATGCGCACGGCAAGACTGCCAGATGTAACGTCAGTGCCGCATGCCCACCGTGCATTGGCCGCCCCTGTCTGCAGGGAGGCAGGGCGCCACGGCTCTGAACGGCATGGCTAGCGCAGCGCAGTATGGAAGTGGCCTCTTATTGAGCCTTGCATATGATTTCTCGAAGCAACTGTGCAAGCCATGACGCACCTTGAGCAAAACATGCGTGATCCTTAATTTTGTAATGCTTGCTGTGGTTCCCGTGAATTTTTCTTTTTTCTCCTTTTTTCTGCCATTATACACACGTCATGGATAATACTTGCGGCAGTCCCTTGCCTTAGTAGATAGGCACACATCATGAGGAATTATTCCACCCCTGCGCGCCTTGAGTCTGTGGTGTGACACTTTGGAGATTTATATATATGCATATATATACATGTATTTATATTCATATATGCATATATTAATATGGATATACACAGATACATATATATCCTCCCGTCGGGACTTTGGATGCTGGTGAAATTGCATTGTGAGATGTAATGCCGTCCACCAGGCAATCTTAGGGCTTCTGCTCTTCCTACTTATATTACTCCTACTATATTATTCCTACTTCCTATTTAATATCGCTTCTGTTAAGGATACTGACGGGTAGGTTGCCCGTTCAGATAGCCCTATTGTATGGACTTCGACACATTATATTATAACTCATAGTTGCCGCCCGCGTGCTGCCATCAAACGCATGCCTGCCAAACAAACTACATACGCCATGAGCCAGTGCACGGATCGATTCGCATATATGTGTTGTCCCCTTTCCAAACCAAGGGCAAAATAATGTATTTTATCAGAGCGTATATTATCTAATCGCGACTAGCATGCCAGCAACAGCAGCGACTACTACTCTACCTAACCACTTAATACATGCAGATGACAGGCCAGCCAGGTTGGCATGATGGTTATGTCATGTGAATAAAATGTCGGTATACCCGATATTGTATATAGACTACGCTATCACAACTTTATCTATTGTTGTTTCGGTCCCGAATCCCCTTTGTTTGCGGCCCCATTTTACTAGTAAGTTGTATAGTCTGATCGATAGACAGGGAACCATGGGCTGTAGGGCGCTGTAGGCTGGCGGTTGTTGTAGGCGCGCGCAACGTAGTGCCCCAGGGGCGCTGCGCGCTACTATACAGATCCCCACGCGCGCAGCGCGTGCTGACGTGTTGCTATGAGAACTACGATGTGTAAGGTAAAGCACGATTAAGGTAAATAAATAACTCGCCCAGCACAAGCAACCATGGGAATCACCCGGTCCCAGTTGAGGAGTACCGCATGGCTAGCTAGTACAACCCCATGTACGACATGCAGCCTGGTGACGACATCAGTTAGACCTTGATGGGGGCAGACGTTATCCACTGCTCTTGTTGGGCGAAACTGGGACTTAATCCATATACGTAACTGCACTGTCTACGGATTATTTCGATAATGGCGGTCTAAAGCAATGCATATTATAAAATACTCGATGATATTTCATATGAAATTCAGGCACTACATATAGGGCCATTCCGACAAAGTGGAATGGTTTAGGTCAGTAGTATCCGTGGAATAAACGGAGGGGGGGAGGGGTTGTTTTGTAAATTGCGAAAGTTTTGTAATTAGTACTTTAAGCAGTATACATACAGCCTTCCAGCGCCCCATGTGCTTCTCCCCTTTGTCCTTATCCCGGGCCGCCGCCGCTACTGCCACCATGCTCGCCCGCAGCGAAATCTAGCTACCTTCCAGCTACGTGATGCCGACAGACGACCGCTCCTCATCACACTTTCAGCGCCCGCCAGCAACCCATGTTGGCCGCCAACTCTCACATACTAGCGCATGCGCGCGACCATGGCATCGTCGTCTGGACCAGTTCCTATGCACAAGCTCCGCGCCCTTGCCAGAGGATTCCCCCTTTCGCGACACCTTTGTTTGTGATGATGCCTTGACATGCGAGTCTAGGGTGGAGTGGGATTACTACACCAACCAAAAGAATCAAGTTGGTGGCGTGGTTCAACCCGGGCGGACATATGTGCGTGCACTGTGCTAGACAGCAACTTGGAGTTGGACGGCGCCACAAAGACATGCGGGACGTCTATTGCGTTGTGCTGCCCATCCGCGAGGTAGGTACAGCCTGCCCTTTTCGTTGCTGCAAGCTGCAACTGTCATTGCGTGTCACTGACAAATGTGTTCTTACATCGCGCAGGCATGCGAGCTCAAGGCAAATGGGCTGAAGCACATCGTAGTACGCAGGCTCAAGCCCAACGGCCAGCAAAGGCTCAAGAACCTGGACAAGCACCTGGTCAGGCAAGCACTGGAGCGCATGCGAGGCGGGCACCCGCAACATGGAGCGACAGCCCCGACGGCGTCAGCGTCAGCGTCGGCGGCATCAACCGCCACCGCGGCTGCGGCTGCGAAGTCGGCCATTGGAGGCGCTTACTACTATTGTATCGTTTGCCAATGCCAGCCGTAGACAGTGTAGTATGTGTAAAGGGCAGGGACAGGGGTAGGGACCATGCAACCTGCTGATGCAAACCAGTGTGCACAATTTTCACACATGGCTGCCATGTGCTACACTTTTAACATTTTCATGAACATCACCCTCACTGTCTAACTATTGCATTGCACACACTGATTGCCTTTTTTTTTGGTGATTTCCGATATCGCCTTCTGCTGCTAGCTCATGTAAATAATATTGCACACACATATGCATCTTTATCATACTGTGGTCTCTCAATCTTCGCGCCACCGCCGCCGCGCTACCGTATTCATTTGCTGCTAATACGGTTTGTGGAAAGAACGGCCCGGATTTACTAGCGACCTACTATACCTGTGAGAGTACTAGGCATGTATTGATGTCCTGCCGCCGGGCTGCTGCTGCTCCGAAACCAATCATAGCACTGAAATCGCACGGCAACGCCCGGATGCTGCCCAATATGGTGGCTATTCCAGCTCAAATCATGGTAACATAGTGCACTACATACAGCCAGCACATGGTATGATTTGCAGCTCGAAACGTGGCGATTGCTATCCGAGTATATATTTGCTGACGCTCCATAGAGTACACCGCATTGTTTACCGCACAATACTGTAGTGCATGTATACCACCAACCCAAAAGTGCGCAGAATCGTTCTCGCGCTAGGGATTGCTAGACTATATATATATGACTACATACCAGCACAGTCAAACGTTTTGGGGAGGGAAGCTAGGTCCCACACGCACGGAATGCTCGCCGGGAACAACGCAGCTCCAAATAATGCTCCGGAACCAGTGTTGAAACCGTCGCCGCAACGCCCGGATGCTGCCCAATATGGTGGCTATCCCAGCTCAAATCATGGTAGCATAGTGGACTATATATTGCCAGCACATGTTGTGATTTGCAGCTCGAAACGTGGCGATTGGTATCCGAGTATATATTTGTGGCCGCTCCGTAGCGTACACCGCAGTGTATACCGCACAATAATACGGCAGTGCATGTGTACCACCAACCCAAAAGTGCACAGAATCTGTTCCCGCGCTGGGGGTCGCTAGAATTCATATATGACTACATACCAGCACAGTCAAACAGTTTTGGGGGGAGCTAGGGGCCCCACACACGGAATGCTCGCCGGGAACAACGCAGCTCCAAATAATGCTCCAGAACCAGTGCGGAAACCGTCGCCGCAACGCCCGGATGCTGCCCAATATGGTGGCTATTCCAGCTCAAATCATGGTAGCATAGTGGACTATATACAGCCAGCACATGGTATGATTTGCAGCTCGAACCGTGGCGATTGGTATCCGAGTATATATTTGCGGCCGCTCCGTAGCGTACACCGCAGCGTTCACCACACAATACGGCAGTGCATGTGTACCACCAACCCAAAAGCGCGCAGAATCTGTTCTCTCGCTGGGGATCGCTAGACTATATATGTGGCTACATATCAGCACAGTCAAACATTTCGGGGGGGAGCTAGGGGCCCCACACACGGAATGCTCGCCGGGAACAACGCAGCTCCAATAATGCTCCGAAACCAGTGTTAAAACCGTCGCCGCAACGCCCGGATGCTGCCCAATATGGTGGCTATCCCAGCTCAAATCATGGTAGCATAGTGGACTATATATTGCCAGCACATGTTGTGATTTGCAGCTCGAAACGTGGCGATTGGTATCCGAGTATATATTTGCGGCCGCTCCGTAGCGTACACCGCAGTGTATACCGCACAATAATACGGCAGCGCATGTGTACCACCAACCCAAAAGTGCACAGAATCTGTTCCCGCGTTTGGGGTCGCTAGACGGCTATATACCAGCACAGTCAAACATTTTGGGGAGGAAGCTTGGTCCCCCACACACGGAATGCTCGCCGGGAACAACGCAGCTCCAAATAATGCTCCGGAACCAGTGTTAAAACCGCCGCCGCAGAGCCCCGCACGGCCGCTGCGTCGCCGGGACATCAGCCAGTGGGTATGCTGTCGGCATGTGCAAAGGGCTGGCGGGGCAACAGCTCTGCGGCAGCAAGCGGCGGTGCGTGTTGCACGCTGAATTTGCTGTGAAATCAAGAATTCAATAGATGGAATGATGGGACCGCCACCGCAGCGCACCGCACAACCGCTCATGCGTTGCCGGGACGACTCTTAACAGAGCTAGTATCCAGAACCAGCACTACAACAGCCGCACCAAGCCCGTTGCACCGCCAGGTGCCCTCTGCTGGGTCGCCGGGGCACTATTCAACGCTTGTTCTCTCAAATATTTTCCACCCCCTCCGCATGTTCGTGGGTTGCCATAGGCCGTTGGGGTGGAGGAGAGGCATGGTGCATCGCGTTGTTGTTGGAAGTGCATGCCACATGCCAAAATGAATTACATAGTGTGTCGCAGTACATAAAGTACTAGAAAATCCTTACAAACAAACCGGAGGATGGGGCTCAAAATCGAGGGGGGGGGGGGGGGGGAGTGTGACTTAAACCAGGTCGTAATGGCCTAATAGGGAGATGTTATAATTTGCACCGTCCCAATGGGTGCAGTCTTATTTGCGCCCACGTCCAAATCAGACCATTTCGATTTTTGGACGACATATCACGATGTTCAAAATGACGGTTCGCGCACCGAGGGTCGTCGCTCGCTGCTCCCGGTGTACGCGACGATCACCACGCCGCCACAATCGTATAATGATCACGTCGATTAGCAACACATGTGCTGCCGTACGGCGAGATGTCGCCTCCCCGCCCCCGCGCCCCCCCTTTGGTGCCGAAAACACTCGTGATGTCGGGAATCTTGCCGCAGAATCTGACCCCCCCCCCCCCCCACCCCCCGCGAGCCAAGCGCGGCCGTCCAGTCGGCAGTTCCGTTGCCCACATTCGATACGTGGTCGGTCAACAATGACCTACCGCGGGTTGGGCAGGTGCTGGCAAGAGGCTCAACTGATAGCGATACAGTAGAGAACATCTTCCGCATGCACTACACCAAGCCTATCGGGTTCAGCACACTCAACTCCACCGCAAGACATCAAGGGAACCGACGGCGCGCCACGCTGCCTGAGGATCAGGTAACCCCCCCCCTTCTCCGCAATATTTCGGACAGCCCTTGACTCATGCGATCGTAGCCAACCCCATCAGGTGTTCCCACTTGGGGTTCCGTGTGATTAAAAAACACGACGACCCTGCCAAGCACCGTAAGAGCAAGCGCGTCGGTTGCCCCTTCGTTGTGCTGACCATCAACATGCCCGGGGAGCACACATGCTCAGATACGTGACAACCGCCTAGCAAGGGTCGTTACCGCAGTTGTAGGGCTGAATCATGGGCCGTGCTCCGGTCTGAATGGTGATTGCGTATAAATAATATCTATTCACTATAAAGTAAATGAATAAATCTACAAGTACGATGTATTTTATGCGAGCTAGTACGAGTACTATGTATATGAGTACTAGAACAATGTGTACCTGAGACTACGATGATGATGAAGTATGTGTACGATATTATGCTGCCGCATGGTAAGCGTTGTGACGACAACTTTGTATTCTGAAAAAACACCGCAGTCGCTTGATTGTCTCTGCACCACCATGCAATGCACACCAGCACTTGTGCACCTTTGTTTTGTGTCTCTAAACGTTGGAAACTGGCTCATTGGTTTCGGAGCCATAAGATCGGTACCGCCTCGTTTGTTACTAACCACCGGTATATATCTCAACGTAGACGTCGCCAGTTCACTCCCCGATGCTGGCAAAATGTCTATCTGGGGGGAGGGGGGCTTTATGCACTGCTTGTGACAATCATACGAGTATGATATACTACGACTTAGTAGGATTACTATGTGTACGAGAACTAGTACGATGTGTATCTGCTAAGACTACGATGATGAGTATGTGAAGTACAATATAATGCTACCGCGTGTTGAGCGCTGTCAGTGGCAACTTGCATTATTTTGTATATTCTGAAAAACATCGCAGTATCTTATAGTTGCACCACCAATGCATACCGTCACCGGTTTCTGTGTCTCCAAACGCTGAAGACTGCCTCATAATTAGGTTTAGCGGCATTGCGCCCTGTAATAATGCCGCCAACTATGTGCAGTAAGCTGGCCCGCAGGCGCGCATTCTGTGATACATTGCTCCGAAACCATATTTAGAAACCGTCATGAAATGGCTGCCATTGTAGCGCAGGAATCGGCATAGAACGGCTGCGTTAGTTGCCAACGCGTCACACCGCGCAATTGAACGCGTGCGCTACGGGCAAACGGCCCTCGGCTTGCGCTGCAAGGGGCTCGCATGATGCGGGCGGATAGCTTAATGACATAATTATGGGCTGTGACCGCAATGAACCCACACGCCACAGTGCTGTTGAAAGCCACCATAATAATGGTATTAAATGGCCGCAGAGCCACGGGGCAGCGCCATCTCGCCAAGCGGCGATGTTATTGTGCTGGGCGAGCGGATGCCATCTAGGCATGTCTATTGCTATGCTGTTGCTATTGCTCTCGCGCAGCAGCTTATCTAGGCATGTGGCCGGTGCTGGGCAAGCGGATAGCGAGTGCCGCCCTGGATTCACACATGATGCGTTGCAATTACTCCGAAACTATAGGATGTTAATTTAGCCGCCCACATACATATTGATAACTACATACCGCCTTAGTTATCAAGCAGTACTACACCCCTCCACATAAGTTTGGGGTCCCTTTTCGGCAGTCTCAAGACTTCACAAGTCTAGGGTACCTGAACGTAGGGTATATGAGATGAAACCCTGGAATCTCAGAGGGCTTTATAAAACCTGCATGACGAGTGGCTCAAACCGAAACTTAATGACCTTTGACTAGGGAATCACGCTGCACCTGGTGCGTGGATGGGCGTCGCCTGCAACGGCACCAAAACCGGGGTCGGTATCACGCACACGCCGACGCGCGTGAATAGACAACCAAACGGCGGGATGGCCATGAACGCGTGAGGAAACACATTGGCGAGGGGCTCGGGTGCATTTGGTTGGGGTGCAGCCGTGTGGGCGGCGGCCAGTGCATGTCGCGTTGCGATACTGGCATGGCATCAGTGTCGGCCACGCGCAGCAACACCCCCTTGGCTTCAAAACGCTATAACTTCTCAGGGTTTGCTCAGAAAAACTTTTTAAAAATATCACGCGATTCCTCGTTCAATTCTGCGTCGGGAACACTCTTTCATAACCACAAAATCGATTTTTTGGGTCTCCGGAAAAAATCCCCAAAGATGATCATCCAAGTTGCCCCTCACTGCCTCATGTGCCCACCCATATCGGGCGCGTGGCTTTGCGCCAAGTGCGTGTCTAAGCCCCATACTCAGTTGCGTGAGAGCGTTATGTATGTGGATGACCACGGACCACCAACACTTGGCATGTGCCACCTCCTAGCGATACACACATCTACCAGCCAAAATGCCATTTTCCACAGCAGTTTTCAAGGAATTTCATATTAATCAAAATCCACGCCCCTACCGCGCCACCCCGCCCACGAAAGGGTGCAACTGGCATTCCACCACGCGCCCCCATGGTAGAGCATTGCCCTACGCCAAGGGGGGCATCGAGCGCCTCTCCTACGTGCGTTCGCCACAGAAACAGCAGCATTTTCACCCCAAAACTGCTCCCCACAGTGGCCAACTTGACGTTGGGGTGTCACGTCGTGCCTATAGCGACATGCTTTCAGTGGCCTACACGCACGGTGTGTGCAACTTATGCCAAGGGCCGTATCCACCGAGTTTGGTGCGACGAGTGCCGCTATTTCCATAGGTTTGGACGGTTGGCGCAACCCACAACTTTCTGGCGCCAACGCACCATGCAATGATTTCGCGTTTTTGAAAGGGCGCCCACAAATGGTCGTGTTGTCGCGCGGGTGGGTATAAAGCGCACAATAGGTGTTCGCCCGAACTATTCCCACTGTAGTTAGCATGTATGCACATGCAGCCGGCGTGATCCTCGCCCATGCATGCGCTTTGCGATCGAAAATGCAAAACCCGGACTTATGTGGAGGGGTGTAAAAAAGCTTTACGGGCGAGGCGTGCGCACGGGGCGGGGGGGGGGGGGGGGGGGGGGGGGGTTTCATAACGGAGGCGCGAGGGCGGGGGAGGGGTGTGGATGGAGCGTTGACCAGAACCATGCGGTACCTAGTATAAATACTCGTCGTGGATTCGTTACTGGCATTTTTTGTAATTCATCCAGTACTCGTGCGTGGAGGTACTGGTGTGAATTACAAAAGGCCAATAACAAATCAACCTCTAATAAAATAACTAGTACTAACGAACAAAACAACAAGCCGCCTAGAAGCGGCCCGCATCCCGCACGAAACGAGATGGATGAGTGATGCGCGCACGGTTCACAGTCCGGGCCGCTTGTGCACGTGTGTGATAGGATGATCCACGGACGTGCTGTGCAGCTTCGGCAACGGAATGGCGGACGAATTTGCGCTCACTGTCTGATTAGGGAGCGAGCGCGCTCTCGAGCCGCCACCAAGGTCATGACCCCAAGGAAATCTTGCGAGTAAGGCCTCATGGTGAGCTCGGGTGGTGCACCGAGTGCCCTGCGATGAGAGGGCACCCCGATCCGCGGCAAGGCATGCGACTACACCGCGCACAATACGGCGCACCCCCTTGCTCACCTCACCCATCACTCTCCCGAAGGCCATGCCCGTGTACTTCGACATATCCATGATGTCTCGAAGAGGGCCCTTCTGTCCGGGCTCCGTGTTGTGCCACACCGCATCCCGCACTGCCCACTCCCGTTAGTAAGTTGCATGTCGCCCAGCAAGGAGCACTCAAACCGATCCACAGCCGTGGCCCGGGGCACCGCAGTGTACGTGACTATGCCGTACCGCATAGTCTTGAACTCCAACGACTACATACGTGGACTTCAAGCTCCGGGGATCATAGCTCCCGGTCACGACGTTGAAAGCCGGGAGGGAGAGCTATGCGTCCGGCACCTGGTCCTTGAGTTCATCCCTAGGTACGGTACCGGTGTTGCCGAGAGGCACTACCTGTCGGAACAAGTAATCAATACTAAGGTCGTGAACTCAGTGGTCGCGGAAGGCGTCCGCAAAAGCGTCGTGCTGTACACGCACGTGAGCGTCTCCAAGTGCCTGGAGGTTCATGAGCGCGTCGCCATAGAGGTTGAAAGTGACGGGGTTGTGCTACTATGTCGAGGGCAGAATGATTCGGCTCCCAACCACCGGGGCTAGGGATATGAGCTAGGCAGAAAGAAGTATCAGGCAGCGACCTCCCGCAGCTAATGGATTGCAAAGTCATGACCGTCCGCGTAGTGGGGATGGCCACCGTCCACATGCCCGATGCCGCGTCGAGTTGGTTGAACAAGATCCGTTCCCGACGTATGACATGGAGAGCGCACACCTCATTCTCAAGCCGGGAGTTGTTGGCCTGGTTTAGAAATGCCGCCAGCTCCTTTTGCGAGCCCGACGCAGCCGCCGCTTCCCGCTCCATCACGCGGGCATCCACGTCGCCGAGGTGGACAGCAGTAGCCGCCTGGAAGCGGGCCCACGCCTCGCACACCGCCGCGGCGCGTAGCTGGTCGACCCACGGGCATCGTTGAGGAAGTGGTCATACCGGCGGGCGGAAGAAGTTGCGTTGAAGCTGCCTCGGCCAAGCACGGACTCAAGGTGTAGGTCAAAGAAACCATGGGTGGGGGTGTTGGTGTCGGAGTTCCTAGTGATGAGGACCCTCGGGAGGATGTCATGCATGTAGCCGATGAAGGCGGCATCACGAACGGTAGCCATGCGGCGGATGTCAACGCCCTTCAACATAGTGGGGAGATGTAGCATGATGCGCGCCTTGGCCACTGCATCCTCGCTCAAACACGTAGCCGCCCCTGCTTCCATGCATGGGGTCAGGGTCGTGCAAAAGCTCCGCTAGGAAATCGATGACCACCGGATGGGTGTCGGTGCCGTACGTGGAGGGATCAAAAGAGGCCCCTAGCACCCGCTCGACCGCCGCGAGGACGGTGGCATCCACCGTCTCCGCGAAAGCCTCCACCTCGGACGTGAGGCAGTAGTGGCGGTACTGGCACTGGTATCTACCTGTACACACACCAGGGTAATTTATATATATCGGAATGGCCGCCTATAATAATCCTTACTCATTCCCCTACCTCTTGGGTTGAGCGGAGGAAAAGGAGAGCCGCGTCCGAAATCTCCTGGAATACGAGAGAATCGATACCGGTTACAATACGGCTTTATCACGGATTTTTAGGCGTCCGTCCTCCGTCCTCCGTCCTCCAGTGCTGCGTCTTCGCGTATGAACCGCCATACGTTCGATCTGTGCTCGTTTGATTTCTAGGCACACCTCCGACGACGGTAAGATTCTGAATGGATGCGCGTGTATTCTAGCCCAGGCACGTCATGTATTCGTCTAAAACGCCAAAATAACGCGGTACCGCAGCGCGTTTTTATTGCTGAATCAGCAAGCGAGACTATTCAGCGACTATTCCTTACCTATACGGTAGTCCATGTGTGGTGCTGTAAAAAGGGGTCGCCGCGGTGCGGGGGCAGTCCGCCGACCCGGGGCCCGGCGTCCGTTGACGGACGGGCGACGGTCGAACGACGGCGTCCGGCGTCCGGTGCCGGTACAGGCGGCGGGCGTGGCGATTCGCGGCGTGCCCGCCCCGTAGACCTGACGACCGGCCCGACCTGCGCGGCCTCGTGCGGGATGCGGGCCGCATGTAGGCGGCTTGTACTGTATTGCTGATCTTGCAGTGCTGTTTATTTTTTTTGGGGTAATACAACTTTTAGCGGTGGGTTGGGTACCGGCCTTTTTGTAATGCACACCAGTAGTCAGCGGCCCGCTTTTACGCGGCTTGCAGATTTAATCTGTTTAAAAAAATAATACGTATCTTTTGAAAAATAAATAACTGACAAATCTAACGCTAAAAGCATTATTACCCGGAAACAACAGTATTATTACAAGATCAACACTGCAAGCCGGCTAAAAGCGGCCCGCATCCCGCACCACGCTCAACCCAAGAGGTAGGGGCACCTCCACAGATCCCCGGCGCGAAGCGCCGCTTAGTGTACATGAGCATGAATATGCCGCTACGACATCACGGTCGTGTTGTCTGGAGCAGGTCCTTTATTTAATTATTGTCGCAATGTAGGCTTTTCCCTTCCTCAGTACCTGTACTTTCCGGCAATTCCCCGGACGATTTCCCTGATTATGTATCCAAACCCATTCCAGCAGTCCCTTATTTGGTCGCTGTTCAGCAGCCACGCGCCGCGCTTGCCGTCGTCACCGGCGGCCGCCGATCGAGCGCCAGATCCCTACAGGGTCTGATTTCACCCAATAACCCATATTCGCCTTGTCCGACCGGTAGTCCGCAGCCGGCGCTGCTTTGCCATCCACCATGGAGGATTTCCTCGCCGGCGTGGCCGCCAGCGATTTCAGCTGCGCTATCCGTGCGCTGGACGTTCTCATCCGCGAGGCGAGCGGAGAGGAGGCAGGCGCGCTGCTGCTCAACCGCGGCCGATGCTACCAGCGCCTCGAGCTCAACCGCAAGGCCCTCAAGGTACCCCCTTCAATCCCCTCCTCCGCCCCGCCCCCGCCACCCGCCCCCCCCTTCCCCCGCTTCCGCACAAAGAATTAAAACACACATCCCGGGGGGGGGGGGGGGGGGGGGGGAGTGAAGCGAGTACCTTCCCGATCGATATCGCCGCTGATCGCCGCCGCGTATGCCTCCCGCCGCAGGACCTAAACGAGGCGGTGCGGCTGTGCCCCGCCGATGTGCACGCGCTGCTGGCGCTGGGGCAGGTGCTGCTGTGCCTGGATCGCGTGGACCACGCGCGTGCGGCGTTCCAGGCGGGCGTGGACGCGAGCACCGCGCTCACCGATATCGGCGTGCTTCATCAGCTTTACCAAAGCCTAGCGGCCGTCGCGGCAGGCAACAAGCGCGACATGGCGGTGGCCAGCCGCAGCGGGCACCCCTTCGGAGCGGCGGCCCCGCCGCAGGCGGTCCCACCCGCCAGCGCGCCCGCGGCTGGGGCGCCTCCGCCCGCCGTCGCACCATCTCCGCCTCCACCGTCTGCCAGCGCCAGCGCTCCGCCTCCACATGCGCCCCGTCGCCAGCCAGAGGTGTGCCGCTGAAAGACCAACGCCTGCGCCTCCCACCCGCTTGGCACACAAATCGAACACACATCTGCAGGGTGCTGCGTTTACCACGAGGAGATTCTGCGGGCAGTGGGCAGGTCACTATATCCGCACCTTATTCCATCGGCCATCCGCCAACTGCCCCCCCCCCCCCCCCCCCCCCTGGTCCGCTTCCCAACTCTCGCCTGCCCCCCTTTCCGTCAGGCGATGGCCCAGGGTATGGACAAGGTCGCCGCCCCAGCCACCAGCAAGGTCGCCGCCGCTGCGCCCCTCACCCGGCCCAGCGCCAGCGACATGACCATCGCCATCAACTCGGCCGTCACCATGGTACTGCCCTGCCCACACCCCTCTCCTATCACGCCAGGAATCCGGAGCTGGGGCTCTTGCTGCGTGTGTGATCGCGTGTGCAGGGCAGGGGGGGCGCGCATAAGCAGGGCGCCCGAGGCGCGCGGAGGCGCGGCTTGCACGATGTAGTGCAGCTGAACATCGCCACAAGAGGGCCGGTCACGGGGTGTCAGGGGTGGGGAGACTGGGGTCCAGAGGGAGATGATATCGGCCATGTTAAGCCTTGCAGGAGGAGCCGCTGGGCGCTGCAGAGCCGTGCTCTGACGCGTGGCCCTCCCCCGGCTGTTCGGGCGGCAGATCAACAGCGGCAAGCTGGAGGAGGCGGAGTCGGTGCTGGACAGCGTGCTGGATGCCAGCCCGCCCCGCGACCACACGGCACTGGGCGCCCACGTGGCGCGTGGCACCGCGCGCGCGCTGCGCCGCCGCCTGCCGGAGGCTGTGGAGGACTTTTCCGCCGCCATCGAACTGGACCCCACCTTTGCGGACGGCTGGAAGCGCCGTGGGCAGGCGCGCTCCGCGATGGGCAACTCGGAGGAGGCGCTGTCGGACCTCATGCGCTGCCTGCAGCTCACTGGCGCGGAGCAGGAAAAGGCACGGCCGCTCCGCTGACCCTTCCTCCCCATCCACCCGCTGAGCCCCACTCCCCTGGCCAAGCTACATGAAGGTGGGGGGGGGGGGGGGGGGCAAAATCCACTCATCTGGCCGGAGGGACATCGTTGAGCAGCAGGGCCGCTTCCTCTCGTTAGGCACCCCCAGCGGGTTGAACCGGCCCGCTTTATCACGCTTCGGCAGAAAACTAATAGCGCTTAGATCCCCCCAGAATCGCTCTCGCGCCCTTTCCGGCACTTGCCCGGGCCAGCCAGCTGCACTGCCGCCGCGCCAGTCCAGGGTGGATGTGAGTAACAGAGGGATGGAGTGATATGAAACCCGACGTTTGGCCAACTTGCATAAGGTGAAGTCAGAGGAGTATAGCCTAGCTAAGCTCCTCTAGACAGCGGGCAGCCGGGCAAAGCCGGCCAGCTAAAACACCAACTGTAAAGCCTTGACCAATGTACACCCCCTCCCCCCAATCTCCCTGCCTCCCCGCCTCGTGCTGTCCGGCCGCGGCAACAGGCGGAGATCTACCTGGAGCGCGGCATGATCTTTCAGAAGCAGCGCGACTACCGGCGTGCCACTGCCGAGCTGCGCCAGGCCACGCGGCTCTGCCCCTCCATGCACCAGGCGAGCCCGGCCCATGTCTTTCCCGCACCAGGGCATCAGGGCACCCTGGTGTATTGGGTTTAGGGTTTAGGGTCCTGGTAGCCCCTAGCTAGTCGAGACAGACCCAGGGCTCATCGTTGGGCTCCGGACTTGCACGTGCGTTTTAGGTTCGCAACACATAAATCACTCTGTCGACCGTCTTTCGAAGAAAGGGGAACTATGTCAATATGAAAACATGTTCAAAACACACTGCCACGAGCGTAGCACGGAATATCCGACCCGGTCGGTCAAAACAATTCAGTATTCACTGGACCCGCGGACCCGATGGAAAGTGGTACGGCAACGTTTATTGGTGTGTTTGGCTGACTTGGGCCACTCCGTTCCGTTGTCCGCTTGCTACGCGCTGCCTCCGCATGTAGGCGTGGAACATCCTAGGGCTGTGCAGCACCAGCCAGGGGGACATCCAGGAGGGCGTGGCTGCGTACGAGGAGGCGCTGCGGCTCAATCCCAAGCTGCGGGAGGCGTGGATGAACATGGGGCAGGTGCTCAAGGAGGTAAGGGCGTGCGTCATGCCACCGCCCGCTGTTGATGGGGCTCCAAGAGTGCGACGCCTTCTTCCTGTGTGGATTGGGGGAAGGGCTACGGAGGGAGTAGGGGCAAAGCTTGCCGATGCCTTGAAGTAATGGCTACCGCCAGAAATAAAACATTACAACAGCTCCGCGATTTGTGTGTCCTCTCGCTGCAGTATACACGGCATGGCGAGCCGTGATATTTCGTAGATGCCCGTCGGGGCTCCTGGTCCCGACTCTCGGGATGGGTCCGCGCAGCAGTGTGGACTCGGTCGTTCCGAGGGCGGCTATTCGGCGTTCCGAAACGGCACGGTTCGCCAACAATACGTTTTTTTCCGACTAGGGGTCCGGGTGGCCGCGCGACGGAGCGACCGCCGTGGCTAACTGTGGCGGCCATGTGCGCTCGCAGTACGGCTCGGTGGCCAAGGCGGAGGAGGCCTTCCGGAAGGGCACGTCGCTGGACGAGCGCAGCCCGCTGAACGCGCAGGGATTTCGCATGATTGCGGCCATGCGGCAGGGCTGCGGCGACCACGCCGCCGCGGTGGACCTTCTCGACCGCGCGCTGGCGGGCGGCGACGCGGAGCAGCGCGTCGAATGCCTCTTTCTGCGGGGCGCCTGCCAGCACGCACTGGGCTACCATGAGCGCGCGGTGGCCGACTACGACGCTGCGCTGACAGCCAACCAGAGCAACGGCAAGGAGGCGCGTGCGACGTCCGCCCGCCCGCCCCGGCCCGCCAGCTTGGGGTATTCCCGTGACCCTGGCCGGAGATGGGAATCTCTTACGCAAGTGCTTCTGCCTAGTATCTGTACGCGTACTCGTAGACACGCCGAGTCGTTTCTTAATCCTTATGGGGTGCTGCAAAACGATGCCATGTTCGCAGTTGCCACACCGAGATTCTAAACTGCTGTCGCGACTACGGGTACGTCCGACCGACCTCTATGGCCGTCGTTACAGTCCGTAATTTATCGCAATAGGCATTTTAACGACAGCACACACCCCCAGCCCAGCGGCCGCAGCACTCGGAATACTGCGGTACCTACCGCCCATCGCAGCGTCTAACGGCGGCCCCAACGGAGCCCGACAATGGGCCCACTGCTGTGCTGACGGCGCTTTGCGATGATGGTATGATAGGTGCGCACGGAGCAGTTTCTGGCATTTTACCAGAAGGAGATCGCGCTGTACCTGTTCCACCGGCTGGACCGCAACGTGCGCAGCTTCTGCGTGGACCGCGAGCTGCCGCCGCTGTTCAAGGAGGCGTGGTGCAAGAAGCTGCCGCCCAGCGCGGAGCTGGTCTCAAGCTACCGCGGGCAGCCGCCACTGCGGGGGCCGGCCGGGGCGGCCAAGCGACCGCGCGGGCCGCCGCCCGCGGAGGTCGCAGCGCTGGTGGGCGCAGCGGACCCGCTGGGCCGGCTGATCCAGTACCGACACCAGGGCTTCCTGCCTAACGCGCGCCAGCTGCGTGCCGCCGGGCTGGCGGCGCTGGAGCTGGCGCAGACGGTGTCGCGCGCCGTGTTTGACCGCGCGGAGGGCCGGCCCACGTGGGTGGACAGCGAGGGTGCATCGTGCAGCGGATGCAGCGGACGACACGAGTTCGGCTGGCGCGACGCCATGGACATCGTCGTCAAGTGGCGCCAGCTCAGCGAGCCCAATGATCAGGTATACCCCCCCCCCCCCCCCCCACAACTATTTCCTACAACCAGGCAACCGGAAAGACCACCATGAGCAGTTGCTGGTTCCCGCCACGAATACTTCATCGTTATGACATTTCCAAAATGGCGACTGTGTCTAGACCTAATATTGGCAGGTTGCTGTTTATCGGCAGAGGAGCACTACCCATACATCACTGACTGTGAATTTTGAAATGTCTTTTTATGCAATGATAATACATCAATATCTTGTTATATACTACACAGAAAAGAATGTACAAACCATAGCTGTCTGTAGATGTATCGCATTGTCAGGCTTATTACACCAGCCAGGCCTGACGCTGTGTGGTGCCCTACTCAGGTGCTGTGGGTGGACCTGCTGACGCGCAAGGAGTTTGAGGCGGGCTTTGGCAGCCACACGCCCATGTACAGCGGGCAGACCAAGTGCGTGCGCTACTACATGAACTTCCGGCGAGCGCTGGAGCTGCACAAGGAGGTGCTGCTGGAGGCGGGCGCCGCGAACGACGCCGGCAACGCGCCCATCGCGCTCGGCAGCGCGGCCAAGCGCGCCGCCATCCAGGCTGCCTCCGACGCGGGCGAGATGTGGGCGACCATCGGCGCGGACAGCTGGATCGTGGTGCCCATCGCCAGCGTGGCGAAACCCGACAGGAGGCTGGAGGGCACGCGCCTGACGCTGGTGGCCATGCAGGCGCAGCCCGATGGCTACGAGTTCTCCATCCGGACGCCCGTCACGCCGCCGCGGTGGGCTGAGTTTGACGCCGAGCTGGAGGCGGCGTGGGACAACCTGCTGGATGCCATGGTGGACGGTGACCCCCCGCCCCCCCCCTCAACCCTCTCAGTGCCCTTCCTGCTCATGCTTAGTGGTACACAGGGGTACGCTCTGCCACTGCTCATGTTTGATGCCTATTTATATGACGTTGGCCAGATTATGGGTGTGTCATATTGACAACCTTCACGTATCAAGCACCGCTCAACCGCAGGCGGTGATCAGGGAAAACACAAAGCCTAAAACACAAAGCACCAATACACAAAAGGGCTGGGGTTAACCCTCCAAAATCGCTCGCACGACAACCACACCCTAGAGCAAGTGGAGCGGGGGGGGGGGGGGGGGGACGACACCACTCTCTCTTACGTTAATGAACCTGGCCTTGAGAGAGCTGCATGCTACGGGTTACGACCAACCCTACGCGGGTTCATGCAGCCGGGGCTTAAGGCAGCTGGCCTGTGTAGTTGGAAGACTTGCAGGAACACAGCTGTAACAAATTTCCAATGTCAAATAGCGTTTTACATAGTCCGTTATGAATGTAGTATTGGACATGTGTACAATAGTGTTAGAATGGCAAAGGGAGCACAGTCTGGGTTTGCGCCTTGTCCATAATTTGTTCCCAACATGTGTTTGTCATGAACAGGGTCAGTCGCTAGTAATGCCCCTGCTGGCGGCACGTGCTCAGGCCGAGCATGCGTAGTGTATTTGGAGTTCGATTGCGCAACTTTACTATTTCTAAGTAGACCGCACGTATTAGGAAGCGACGGAACACCGCTGTCGGCAGGGAAACAGCCTGCAGAGGAATCCGGCAGCTTGAGCACACTCGGTCCCCGAGAATCTCGGACAGCGCCCAAGAGCGCCCAGTTCTCCGTGTTCGCACCCACATTGCCAATCTACCATTTGGCGACCGGCTATGTGGTCTGAGCAGCTCGCGTCTCGGACTGCACCTGTGTAGCGTCGGGTTGTGATGCCCGGGTTTTATGCTCGCTCACGGTGTGTTGGATGTGTGGCCGCTCGTGTGAAGGCGATGTCCCGCGGGCGTCGGGGGCCATCCTGCGCTTTGCGTACTACTGGTACAACTTCATGCCGCTGGCGCGCGGCACCGCGGCGGTGGGCTACATCACCATCCTGGGCCTGTTCCTGGCGGCGGGGGCGCCGGTGGCCGTGCGGTGCCCGGAGGGCGTGCAGGTGGACTGGGAGGCCATCCTCTCCCGCAGCCCGCGGGCCTTCACGGAATCCGTCCTCAAGTGGATGAAGCCTGGCGAGGCCACCCCGCAGCAGGCGGTGAGCCCCCCCTCTCTGCTCCTCCATGTCTGCTTTGCCTCCATGGCAAGCTTCGCAAGATCCCAGCCGTGTCCTCCCACCAGTCCTGTGTCTGTTCCATCTGCCTACGGTAACCAAACTGCATGGCGATCCGAGTGCATCCGCATGAGGATCCTCAGCGCATGTGTCAGCTCTGAGTTTGCCATGCCCTTCATCTGCGCTGTGCAGAAGAGCCTCCCGGACTTGGAGCAGCTACCCAAGGTGTCAGAGACGCTGGCGACGATGCGGGCCCGGCTGAATGCCCTGAACGGCCCCAAGGCAGAGCCGGTGTAGAGCCGCTATAGATGTTAGCGCCGGCGGCCAGGCGCAGACTTGCCCGCCACTTGATCTTGCCCGAGGGCTACTCTGGGACATAGCCGCCTGGTGTGGGGTACATGTTGATCGCATTACTCACACATCTGCACGGTTAGGTCCGCGGCTTGGTATTATTGTGCAAACATGCAGCGGATGGCGCATCAGAGGCGATTTTGATTCTGCCTGTGGCGGTTTGCCACCTACCGCGGACGGCTTTGTTCCTGGCCTATAGAGGAGGGTTAATGGCCCAAGCTTCACCGCGTGCGTGCTGTCGACGAGTCATATCAGTAGGGCGTGCCTGTGCATCAGATATGCCACTTTGGCTTATGACTGGTTTTATTGCGGTGGAAGTGGGTGTCCAACTGGTGCGCCTGCGGTTCGCTTCAAGTGGCCGAGTGTACTGTCCTCAGATGGCATCCGCTGCTTCGGCATCTGCCGAGGTCGGGCATCATAGGTTGTTTGTAGTTCAACTCGTGTTGTCCCGTTCAGCGGGGGGTTGGTGGTAAAATATGGGGATAATGTGGCCAAGTACCCCCCCCCCCCCCCCCCCCCCCGCCGGAACTACCTAGTCCTGCACCGCCGCCGCGCGCGGTGCAGTACATGGTGCTAGTGATTCATCACTTCTGTATTTGTCCGTCCGTCGTCTCGTGTGCCCTCGCGTCTGCTCCCAAAGCGCCAGCGGGTTGCGAGGGGCTTGCCGGCAGTTCTACCTATAATTCTACTGCTATCGAGTACGTATTGTCAGACGATATCATCACGGAAGTATGCGAGTACAGGTACCGAGATCTGTACATGGTAAATAGTTTATTATTTGTCGCAGCTCACGCATCTTCGTCCCACCTCGTAAATATGATGGGTACATATACGGATATGTACAGGTATATCAGGTAATATACATATATCAGGTATACAGGGTATATAAAACCCCGGGGCTCGGGCAGGCAAGTAGGCTCTGCGCTGCGGCGCGCGCCAAACGGCGTGCGCGCGACCGCGCGCAAGATGCGACATCCATTCCACGGCGACCAGCAAGTCGACGCAGCCGCGCGACGCCCCGTCCATACCCACTCCCACACCGCCGCTCAGCGCTTCCCAGCGAGCCTAACGAGACAAGCAGCGACTCAAGTGACACAACAGCCCCTGCCTACCTTCTAGCGAGACGCCGGCATACCTCTCGAAACGCGCGGCCGACGCACCCGCGCGCGCCGCCGCGTCTGCCCCTCGCCAGGACTGGTGCCGGCCGACATCCGGCTACAGGCGCCGCGGCTCCGCCACGACGCAACTGCCACCCCGTTCACACCGGACAACGATTTCCGAGCGAAGCTCACCGAGTTCTTTCCTCGCATCCAAGTCTCGCCCTCGACAGCCCCTGCCGGCTATCTCGTGGCGGGCGACGGAAGGTGAGCCCCATTGCATGCCCCGGCGCGGCCACTCCATCCGCCATCCTGCCTGCCCCGGAACGATCGGGATTCGAGCTACCCCCTCCCTTTACCGTGCACATTGCCACCCCTCCGTGTCCATCTCCCCATTTCCCATCAAAGCTAGCTTTGGTGGCACGCTGGATCGCCATTCTTCATTCCACGAAAGCGAGCTTCCACGCCGTGGCGCCCCGGCGCTTTCATCGTTAGCCGAGCTGCGCGAGTTCGTCGTCGGAGCGCCCGGCTGCCGCGCGGCGCGCGCTCAGCTCGCCTGGGGGCCGAAAACGCGCGCCGAGCGCGAGCTACCTGCAAAGTACAGCAGCGCGCTCCAGTTCACCACGCCCCGCTCAGCTCCTTAGCCGAAAGTCCCCGAAAGCAGCGCCGGACTGTCGGAACTTCGAGTAGCTTGCAGCCTGTACAACTTGCCACCGCCACTATGTTATACGGCCGGTCGGTCGGGCGCAAGTTTGTTATCTAAGAGGCGCGCGCTGCTTGGCTTACTTGTCGCTTCTTCGCACTTGCGGGCAGCATTATCCCTTTGCGACTCGGTACCTACGCATCGTCTGCGAAAGTTTGTTGAAGTATATATTTTAAAAGTGTATTAGGGGCCAGATCGATATTACTGTTAATCGCTTGGGCAAGGTGCGTGCGCGGATGGTTTACTCGTACCCCTCCGCACCCCGGCCCGAACCACGTCGCGCATTGTGTATCCTCTTCGGCGCAGCACTACGGACAAACGGTGGTCAACTGCCCTTCCCAGTTACAGCTTTATCCTCGCCGTCGTTGTCGTCGGACCAAACTTTTTTTCTTTCGGATCGCGAGGCAGCAGCCTGCAGCATGCTTCTCCTGGGACCTCCCAACTAGCCCGGCTTGAACGGAACCAACAACCTGCTGAGAGTGTGCTGTAATACTCGGCCGCGGTCTTAGTACACGAAGTCGTGAGGGCTATCCCATACATCAGGAGCAGAGTCACCGGCAGTATGACTCTTTTTACGATATGCAGTCTTAGGGGTTTACTGATATGGCGCGTGCGTACCAGCGTACGAGTATACTTTCATTGGAGTCGATATGCCAGCCGTAAAGCATTTTGCGTGGCGTATTGCGCGATAAATGCGTTGACAAGTACCTTGCCCGTTCCAATCCATTTTTTTCCACTGAGACTGAGACGTATGTATAGTTGCCGTACTATAGAAAACATCTTAATCAGACGACGCCCGCCGCAATATCGATGCGTATATCAGTAGTCGCGCAATGATGTCTTGGTGGGAGGAGTGTTCCAAGTACATCGCACATCGTCCTCGGACGGCCCGACAATGTGTAGGGCCGCCTCGGACTGCCATGTGTCATATATCTTCGTCTAGTACTGTTATAATCAACATATGTGTGTAACACCACCCGACATACATCGGCCAGGTTTCGCACATTTATCGAGTAAATGTGACGGGCGGGCATGCGGGTGCCCATTCCTTGCGCATGATCAGCACGCCAGTGTCGCGTGGCATGTTATTCTATCGGAGTCGCGATCATGTGATATTGTCAAAACTGTATATAGTTGTAACGACATGGATGCAAATGCAGTACTATATATGGCCCTTCGCAGACCACACCATCCCAGCCTTCCTGGAAGTATTTGCCATTCAGAATAAGCATTTGACATTCATTAAATGACTTGTGTGTCAAAGCGTGCTGGTCGCAGTGCTCATTATAAATACTCTTTGGAAACCAGATCATAAATTTTGGGACGTGATATTTGTCGATGACTGATCTGGCGGGCGGCTACTCGTGGTACATTTAAAGATGATTTATCGATCTTCTATGCCCCCCCCCCCCCCCCCCAAAAAAAAAAAAAAAAACCGGACAGTCTTACAGTCCACGCGCAAAACGGGTTGAATATCGACTTATTCGGAGTTCCATTATTTGAGGGAATTGGCGTCATGGAAGTATGGATTTATATGACCAGGAGTCCTTTGCTTACATGTAGCCATCCAGATTTTATCGGCGGATGCCACCCTTCCTAAAAAATTGCGCATCCCGCGCGCTTGTTTCGTTGACGAATGATGCAATGCTCCTTAGTTGTTGATATGGCTCTCAATCAAAATATCGTCACCTCGAAGTAGCTGTTGGAAGTTATTATGCGCAATATATACTCGCAAAACATCGGTATATTACTATTAGTAACAGACCTGAATAAAAGAGATGATATCAGGAGAATTCCGAATCCGTAACACAGTTGTTGACAGGTATTCATACTCATCATACACGACTCATATTCATGGAGTCGAAACAATCATCGTGTCGAAATAATAAATTCCATCTTGTAGTATTTGTTGATACGAATACACATATATGGCTGCCTCCAGTATTCATTTGGCGCTGCCACTGTTTCGATTTGTACATTAAGCCTACATACATTCATCAGTAGTTTAACTCTGTACTATACAGGGAGTGTACTACATTAGGCTGAAAGTATTAACTATTAGTACTTGAATAGTGCTAATCTAGTTTTGCTTTGCAGCATGCCCGCATGCGCGTGTTGCTGACTGATGCAATGTGCGTCTTCTTGTGCATTGTAGGCGACAGGCTTCCCAATCTTACGCAGTGCCCATCATCTTGTGGTCAAGAAAACCTCTCAGCATGAGTAGCCTGGGAGAAAACAAGTTCGTCGGCATCTTCAGCGACGACAACAGCCCCATGTCGCTATGTCACTTGAGCAATGGCCAAAGCGCGCAGGAGGACTCTGACTCTATGGTCGCCATCTGCAACAACACGCTCCCCTTCCTCAGCCACGAATCTGACGCCTCGTTGCTGTTCGTCTTGATGGACTCGCAGCTATCAAGTGAGCGCTTTTCAAGCCCCGGACCCCTGCAGCGGTTGCCTGCGCTACATGTGCCCGGGAGCATGACCACACCGTCGCCTCAGCTTCATGCCTTTTGCGACAGCGCGGACATTAAGCCCGAGCTGCGCACCGCTGAGCGCAACCACAGCAGCCTGTCACCGTCCGACAGCACCAACGCAGGCGAGCAGGAGCTGCCCAGCAGCCAGGAGAGCCTCATGCTGCCGTCACAGCCCCCGCTGCTGGTCCCCAGGCCGGCCGTCCACGATGACACCGACCCGGGCGCACTGCAGTGCATGGTTGCGCCCGCAGCGGCGGCCGGCGGCAATGCCGCCCCGGCCCAGCAGGCTGACGGGGCCACGGAGGCCCCTGTCCTTGCGCCGGGCACGCCCCCAGGAAGCATCACGCGCAGCCCCAGCCATACCACCCGGCCTTCCCAGAAGAAGAGGGCGCCTGCTGCCGGGCGCAAGCAACCCAGCAAGCGCAAGGCGGCCAACGCTCCGGCAGCTGGAGCGGGTGGCAGCCAGCCCCCTGAGGGGAGCCTGCCTCCCGGAGCCCAGCCCATGGCAAGCAAGCTGGCATCCGCCATTGCAGGTGTCATGGTCCCCATCCCCGGTAGGAGCACCGTCATGCCACACGCGCACCGGCTGCCGCAGGTGGAGGCCAGCGAGCCGCGCTCCGGGAATGCCCGCCGGTACTGCTCCGGCGTCAAGCCCCCAAAGCCGCCGACCGCCGCCCGCAAGCGCAGCTTCAAGCCCGCGTCAAGCCTGCGTGTCATAGGGTGCGCCCCAGAGCACGCCGGTATGCCTCTCCAGAAGAAGGCCAAGAAGGAGAAGGCGCCCAGCGCGCCCAAGAGCATCAAGCTGCCCGCCGCCCTGCTGGAGCTTGGCTTCCCGGTGCAGGAGCTGGGCAAGCAGAAGGGGCAGGTCACGCTGAAAGTGAACCCGGCCCTGGATTTCGACCCCTGGGAGCTGGACCACACCCAGCTGCCCGAATGGCTGTACAAAGAGGCAAGTCACTGCATCCACCGGGACTCCCATGCGCCTGATGTTTTTAGAGCATGAACGTTGTTTTTGCTATACATCCCATCATTCACCCCCCCCCCCCCCCCCCCCCCCAACACACACACACAACGTTAATGTCTTATGCATGCACATTTGTATGTAATGTACGTATTATATGCTATTGTGTTAAGGTTGTATACCATGTATATAACTAAAATATTCTATATGTGTATTTTGTCTGCTTGTATATGCACTACATATAATTACGTTGTATTGGCCTATTGTATCATATAGTGGGCTTAACTTGTATCATTTATTGTGGATACATATGTTACATGCGTAACACGCAAAGTGCACTTATATACATTCAGGCCTCGCCCTTCAAGCCTCACATCTGCCCCGCATTGCGCCGGCCCCTTGCAGGTGATTGTGAAGATGCTCACCGAGGGCGAGCGAGTGTACAGGCAGCTGGTCACAGATGATCGCCTCAAGTTCCTGACGCGGGTGGGGGCGCCCTACCGTGGCATTGTCGACACTGAGGGCAAGCTGCTGGGCATGCTGCCTGGCACGGAGGGCAGCGATGTGCAAAAGTAAGCCGCGGCCTTCTCGTGGCCATGCCATCCCTCGCTATCGTCCCCGAGTCCAGCTTATTGGCCAGTTATGCTTTAGAGGTTCGACGCGTAGTCCAGATCTTGGCAGAATTGCCGCAATATAACTCGTTTACGCGAAGTGACGGTATTCACACACTTCGTTAGGATCCCACACGTCTCGAAATCATGCCGAAATACACCGACATCGCAAACGACGCAATCCAACGAGTATTTATCGAGATCATGACGCGAATCTCGCTGAGTGTAGCGACGGATCACGCGATCGTGCCGTCCGCAAACGACGCGCTAGTGGTTCGCTTGCCTCGTCGGCGCTTAGCGCTACACGGCACCTATGATTGAGCATGGGACGTTTCTCGCGAGAAAGCAACGCGAGCCCCGTGGAATTGTATGTATAAAATTACATCGATAATTCCGCTCGACATATGAAATTACGCCTCCGATTACCCCGCTCGATAATTACGCGTAGTAACGTACTAACACACCGTAGACCCGTTACTCTGGGTCCCAGCAGGCTTAACTATCCAGCCCTGGGCTCTGTACCGTGTAGGTGAAGGGCTGGCAGAGGGGTGTTCAGTCAAGCGGGGGAATTGTGTGAATAATGCCCCAAAGTGCGTAACCGATGTCGTGAGCTGCGAAAAAGAGGCCTTACGTACTGTCATCCGGCCTCGGAGTCATTACATAGTTGTTTGTTGATTTGAATTAAAACCAATGGCGACGTTAGCGAAGTCTGTTTCGATTCCGTTACACGTGGTATGAAAACTTTGATGCAGTATTTTGATGGCAGTGTTTTAGACAGAGATCCAACATGTTGGAAATTTCGTCACTACCTGTCAATCATAGTCTTGCGGAATGCTTCGGGAATTTGCTTCTTGACCTTAATAACGAAGCGTCGGCTACCCTGCCAGGGCGTTCCGTAACTGGATCGATGCCTTAGCGGCCGTTGTAGAGGCGCTGCCAGGGTTTTCACTGTTGCCAGTCCTGTCCCGCCGGGGGCAAAAAAAAATTTAACTATAAACCCGATTCGGATTAAAATGCAACTGCCGCTCTAACCCGGTCGGACTTTGTTACCGTTGCAGGGACTGGGTCAAAGCCAACCTGGAAGCAACCGTTGTATTCCGGAACAACCTGAAGGGCGCGAGAAAGGCGATCAAGAAGGCTCAGGGCGACGTGGAGCAGAGGGAGGAGCTCTGCGAGTTTCTGTTTGCATCGCTGGACTGCGAGGACTGCTACCTGCGCGTGCACAATCACAAAAAGACGACAGCCAAGAAAGTGGCTCTCGCCAAGAACGACATCGACCAAGTCCGGAACAAAAAGGTGGGTGGCCGGCACGTTTATGAATCTGTCAACCGATTGTCATCGCGCTGGAAGCCAAAGCTCTATGTATCACTTGAGGAGGCATGTGCACTACTACGCTGCTCGTTTTATTGTTCTGCGGCACCGCTGCATTCCTATGCTGCGCCACGGTCAGACAGTGAAGGGCGCCTCGTTAAGAAGGTAGCCGTAATAGGCAAGGATAGTGACTGGGGAAGCAAAATTCTATAGTTCTGATAGGATACATTTGTGATAGTGGCGATGATTATACTAATGGCAAATACGCGGAACTGCGGATGGTGAGGATGCTGATGATGCCGTATATTTGACGTGTACACTTTCCCCCAAAATGCTGAAATTAAAGCCACGCATACTGGGCCCGGGCAGATTCGCTGGGCTAATACGATTCTGGCCGCAGGCATTGCACGGGGAGGACACCCTGGAGGTAGTGCCACTCAAGCGCGTGGCCGAGATCATCAGGAAGGTACACCACGAGGGTGCCCACCGGGGGCAGCAGTGGACATTTGGACAGATCCAGCAGCGCTACTACGGCATCAGCCGCTACATGGTGGAGGAGTACGTGCGCTGCTGCCCTCACCCTACCTGCCGGAGGAACCAGGAGCGTGCGGTGGGTGCCGACCGGCGCCCGTACGCAACGCGCCTGGCGGAGGCGGAGGATGGCCGGCGCAAGCTGGGCGCCGCGCGGGCGTGCCTGCTGCAGGTGGCGAGGTTTCTGGAGGTGTACCCTAGGGGCATCCCCGACGAGGTTGGATCCGAGTCACTCCTCGACCTGTCGAGCTTCAGCCGGGACGGCGACGAGGTGTGGCCGTACTCTGGCAAGTTTCCGTTCGAGTACCCCGGCTGCCCATCCAAGCGCAACGATGTCGACGACACTGTCCCACTGCCCGCGTCTTCGAGCTCCTCGGAGGATGATGGCGACAGCGACTGTGAGTGAGTTTGTTCATGTCTGTACATATCCGTAAGCTCATGCAGCACTGCATCGTTTACTCTGCGGGCGAGTGCACTCGTCTTGCCCGCCCCGAGACTATCAAGCACGACAATCAACAACTGCGAGACACGCAACCAAGCCTGGCAAGGCCATTCGACCGCGAGACCCAGGATCACAGCCGCCGCGCCAGCGGCAACCATTCCCCCACACATTCATCTCTCCTGCCATTCTCTCAATTCTTTAATCCGTTATTTAACCTCCGGGGCCACATCCATTTCCTTTTTAATTAGCGTGGGGCAGACGACATCGCGTCGATCGACGGCCAGCGAGGACATCTCTAATAGGCCGCATCACGTACCCATGTAAACCAAGTTGCGGGCCCCACAAACGCCATCCCGACTGTCCTGACTGTCCGGGCACGTCCGTCGCGACAAAATACAGCATGGGCGGCCACTTTTCCGGTGCGGTGTAGACAATCAAACCGGCAGCGCCGTCGAAAACACCCAATACCTAGTACGGCGGCATACACTGGACACAAAAGTTCCATGACTTGTGCTGCGCGGTATTGCCATATTGCCAATAATACGCATTGCCAATATGTACCATCGCCACAAATTGAATGATACTGTAATATGTGCCCCAAGAACTGCATGAGTACTACTAGCAAGCATGACCAAATGCTCTCACGGACCGCGGGGGGGGGGGGGGGGGGGGTGTTCGTGCTCCCCGCCCGGATGAGTATGAAACGCCGAATGGACATTCTTTGAACACTGGGCGGCACGCCGCGTGATGTCTACTAATTGCCTCGTATTAAATTGGATCTTCTACATGTGCAATTACAACTGAAGAGGCCCTCTGACGCTTCATTTTCTTGCCTATTAACGAGCACAGTGAAATCGCCCCACTAGAGGCCACCTCTCGGCACCGCTTTCCTCTGTCGTGGCGGTTAACTCGTGCTAGCCGCCTTGCGTCCTCAGTCGTCGTCCAGGTCCCACGAGGCGTTGTAGTACCGGTTGGGAAGGCCCAGCCAGAACTTGAAGCGCTCGAAGCCCTCGTTGAACGGCATGCGCTTGCGGGTTGCCTGCAGCGGCCCACGCGCGCACCGGAAAGTCAGCGAGGGCAGCGCCGCCGGCGCCGCCTATCTCCATGCTTTCCAACTTGCGTGTTTCATTTCAAGGCCGCACAAATCCGCCCGAAATAAATGCCCGAGCCAGCGAGCAGCGGTTTGGAGAATTGCCGTACGAGTTCTGGACGAGTTTCTGGTACAAATGGATCATTGGACGGTTCGATTCCTCACATGGCATTCGCCTGGCGCAGTGAGTGCGGTACAGCGGCAACACAGTGGGGCAACAGCACCGCAGCGGACGACTGCCGGATTGAATCGGATACTGTTGGTAAGCTGGCCACGCGTTTCAAGCGCTACTGCTACTGCTACTGCTACTTCTAGTGATTGGCGGAGAAGTCAGTCCCAAATGGCACTCCCAAGCTGGCATCGATGATAAACGACACATCGCCGCAAACACAGCGCCAACTGCCGTTGGATTAATTGGGTTGGCAGGCCCCAAAAAACAATGTAATGAATCGTTTTTAAGCACCCGGTCAAAATGTCTGCGCGGTGTATTTTGGCGTTTTCCTGCTTGGGTAGCAGAATTCGAAAAATGCGCAGCTTTCCTTCATGGCAAGGAGGGTCGATGGGACATAGCCCGGTTCCGGTGCATCGCTTACGTCGACACACACACACACACACACACACACACACACTGTAGCTTGGGGCGGCCTGTCGGTACTGCTCGAGCCTGATGCCACAAAATCACGCCGTAGGCTATCAATGGTGCCGCATCGCGCGGTGTCAAACAGTAATAGGTACCGGTAGGGCGTGCGGCGCGGCGCACCAGGTCGCGCGAGCCCGCGTCCTCCTCCTGGTTGGCCTCCCACTCCATGGCCTCCTCCAGGCGGCGCGTGATGGAGATGAGCATCGCGCGGTCCGCCTCGTGGCCGCGCTGCTCCATGGCCTGCACCACGCGCAGCGCGCGCGTCCAGTCGCGGCTGCGCGCGTACATGCCCGCCACGCTGTTGTACATGTGCTGGTCGGGCACGCCGCCGCGCTGCCGGTAGCGCTTCATCAGCTCCACCGTCTCCTCCGGCAAGTTGCGCCGCGCAAAGCTGCGCCGCAAAATGCGACACGGTCGCGGGGGAAGTCAGCCAGCGTGCTCGCGCAGGGTTTGGATGATAGTTTTAGGGTTTCGGTGAAACTTTTAGGGTTCGAATGATAATTTTAGGTTGATGATTCTAAATTTATAATTATTTACAACTTTGAATGCTGGTTTTAGGATTTCGATGAAAATTTTAGGGTTTGAATGCCAGTTTTAGGGCGATACTTCACAATTTACAATTTCTAACAATTTATAATTTTGGATGGTAATTTTAGGGTTTGTACATGAACTATACTGGACTACACCAAAACACATTGAAACCCTATGACTAGTGAACGAAACTGCGCTTCGGGTTTTTATATCTGGTCGTCGTTTCATTTACCCAAAAATCTATGCACTTTACCTTGACTTCTCTAATCCAATTCACCCAATAGTCTCCCTCCCAACACTGGCGGTCCGAGACTCCAATATATGTGGTAGCTAGGCCTGTTCGGGCGGTACCAGTAAGGGCAATCCTCCCTACGTAATGCGAGGCGTTACACACTGTTGCAAATATGCGGGTCGGCCGGGACGATCACACTGTGCCGTCTAAATTCATCGACGGATCGCCAAGGCAGTGCTAAGCGCCGGGGCTGCTTGGCTAAGCACCCGGGGGGAGGGGGGGGGGGGGGGGGGGGGGGTGCGTTCAGGCACAGGCAGGTGCGGGGAGTGCAGGCGTGGAGGGCGCCGGGGCGCACCCCATCACCACAGCACCGTAGCCCTGCACGCTCGGCACGCTGTTGGTCCTGGCCGCCAGCGCGTCCACCTGCTCCAGCACGTCGCGCGCCTCCCGCAGGCGGCCCATGCTGCACAACACACAGAGCCGGTCCAGAGGGGGGTGGTATCATTATCAGTATCTTTTTTAGTGCAATTTATAAGAGTAAAGTACATCAGGAACTGTGCAAAGAACCACGTCATCCGGTTGTCGCTTCTGTCAATAAAACGTGCGGTGGTTGCAGGGGCGCACTTGACGAGCACGTAGGCGAGCAGGTTGAGCGCCACGCCGTCAGGCTCCATGCCGGAGGCATCGCTCTCCAGCTCCGCAAAGACTTTCACCTAGTGCCGATGGGGGTGAAGGGGGGGGGGGAGTCTGAGGCACGTCGGCTGCGTACACGACGGCGTACTGTAACACGGGCGCTGAGGACTGCCGGATCGCTGTCTAGATGACATCGTATAGATGGCATTCTGCTTGAGTCCCTCGTGCCGGCATGGCAGGATCGCTAGGCATGCTGCCGACTAGACAAGGCGCATCTCAACGACGGCACCTTTGCTCTGCATCAGGCTGTACAAGTGAGGATCAATAGCTCTTGTTCCCTTGCAAACAGGGCCGCGCCTTTGGCACACAGCTCAAGAACAGTTTCTACATAACTACGTGACGGAGTGCGGTTGCGGGCGCAGCTGAAGGGAAGTCATTTCAACTGAAGGGAAGTCAACTCGGGGGATGACAAGCACGAATAACATATTGATCCCTTCTATGTGCGCCGGCCCCTTCCAGCCACCGAGCACAGAGTTTGACGCACTCGCACAGGCGGCTGTTCTGGGAAAGCCCGTCCGAAAGCGGATTAAAGTTGCCCGGGAATGCCGCGCGTAACGACGAAAACGCCGATAATGCCTGCGCCCCGCTCGGCGTCGGTCGATCAATCGTCGACTCACTCAAGCTATAGGGTACGTAGATTCCCCTCCTGTTGTTCGCGCCGACCGATGCGCTGATCTCCATGCGGAGCGAGATGCGTTTTTCCCTGGGCAAGTTTTGCCGCCGCTATCATACGGAGGTACGGGGCTCGTACGAATTCGGGCTGTCGCTGTACATCGCCTCGGCTCTGCGCAGTCGAGTGCTCTTGGCACACGAGGAGGATGTCCTGAAACTAATTGAGGGCAGATTATTGTGCCCATGTACAAAGAGGAAAGGGGGGGGGAGGGGGGCAGCGCTCACCGCCGCCTCAAAGTCCTCCTCCATGACCGCCGATTTCATCAGCGTGGTGTAGCTCACCCCGTCAGGCGGCAGCCCCGCAGCCACCATCCTGTTGAACAGCACCCGCTGCGCGGCAGCGACGCGGCGGCACATCCCCGCACACGTGGTCAGCGTGGCGCGCACCGCACGCCGCCGCAGCCATGCACTGGGTTGGACTAAACTACTGTCCTTGGACCCCTCGCGCAGGCAGACGAACCGCCATTCTCTTTTCGGAATTCTTTCCCGGCGAATACAGCACAGAGCCCGGCGGTGCCGAACACGTCACAACTTCAGCGACAACCGAACCCAATTAAATGTGACGGGAAGCCGCGAGCGGACTGTGTCAGATCTTCTCTGCCGCGAGCCTGGGAGCTCGCGGCGTTGCCGAGACGCGGCGCCGAAACCCCAATCAACGCTCCTAACCTCCCGGCCAAAGGGCGCCGGGCACAGGGCAACGCATGGCGCGGGCCCCGCACTCACCGCGCCCGCGGGCTGCTCGCAGCGGCAGCAGCCGCCCATCAGGATGTTGTACGTATCCACGGTGGGCCAAATCTGGAGCAGCGGGGGGCGGTGAGGGAGGGATGCCGCGCATGTTAGCGGCTGCACTGTGACGGAATGTGGGAGGGAGGTACGCCATGCGCCTACAGCATCCCACGAACAAACTATCACACGGAAAGAGTGCTCCATTATCCAATCCCAATTGACGCCCTTTCACCACGCACCCACCCAGAACTCAGCCACACCTTACACCCCCCAACCCCATTCACCCCTAAAGGATGGGCTATTTGGATGGGTAGTTGTGGTGGGCAACCCCCCCCCCCCCCCCCCCCCCCTTTTCTCATCAAATCCAACCGGGTAAAGGGGGGGGGGGGGGGGTGGGTTACCTCCTGCTGCTCCAGATCGTCCAGCATGCCGAGGGCCTCACGGACGGGGATGCCGCCCTGCACAGCCCCCACAACACTTGTCAGCAGGCGCAGACCACTCGCAGACCACTCAGCGCCCAGCGGGAGGGCGAAAGAGCGAAAGCACAGGCCCCAGCCACCCTTACAGGAAGCACCGCACGGCTAAGAATCTTATGAGCCCATTGCTTTCACTTACACTTGACCACACAACTGCATTCCAGGGCGTAACCACACAGCTCGCACTGTAGTGGCCAGTGCTGCGGCTCATGGTGTACTTTTGGATTGCGCCATCATCCCCGGGAGGAATGGAGAGGGGGCTTCCAAAAACCGATGTTCATGCGTAAAAGCAGAGTGTGCTCACTGTACATTGGCTGTTAGGCAATCCGGATTAACTATCATGGTTTTGAGACAACCCCCCAGGATTCTCCCCCCCTCCCCCCCCCAGGATCAGTTGATCTGACGTTAGCCGTGGGGATATCCCGGAACGGCATACCGCACTCACTACGAGGCCGCCAGCCATGTCCGGATGCGCGCTGCGTGCGCTCTAGCCATCAACGCCCGTTACAGTATTTCATGCAGTGTTTGGGATGTCAAGCGGAATTTTAGATGCCGTTAACCCTGAAAACCCTAGAAAAACCCTAAAAATGAACTTCGCCAGATTTCGTCTCCTAAACCAGGATATTCAATCCTGATTGTTGTAATGATGTCTCCGACATTTGCGGCATTTCATTCAATGTTTTTTTTTCTGAGAGCTCCGGCATTGGTTCCAAGAGGACCTCGCAAAGAGCATCAATCCTGCTTGACCACTGGATCTCATTACTATGCTTGACACAGGAAGCCGGGGGGGGGGGGGGGGGGGGGGGGGGGAAGGGCATGCCTGCTTGGCGTAGCCACTGAGGATGTTGTTCTTAACGGCGATCGTGATGGGCACGCCCTGCCGGCTGAGGACGTCCACAAAGCCCAGCGCACGGTCCATCTGGCTGTTGCGGATCAGCGCGTCCACGAGCGCCGCGAGCGTGATGTCCGTGGGCGCCACGCCCGCGCCCTGCATCTCGTTCAGCAGCCGCGCCACCTCCTCCATCTGCCCCGCCTGCGCGTAGCCCTGCCAACGCGGCACGCCCCCACCCCCCGGGTCAGTTGAGGAGCGCTGCGGCTATGCGGGCAGCTCAGAGGCAGTGAATGTGCGGTAATGGCCCGACTCATTTCCGAAGAACAAATTATAACATGGCGGCCGGTATAATCGCAATGAGTTTGTATATGATATAACATTATAGTTATACTCATAATTGGGGGGAAACAATCATTACATATATACATATAGATACGTATAAACACATGGTTTGGTGCAATGCACACACACGGGTTGCTGATGACATGTCATTGGGGTCTGTTTTCGGATTTGCATCTCTGCGAGGTAAAGGGGGGACAGTTATTATGGTAACTGCCAAGGTGAGAGGGGTACCTTGAGCACGGCTGTGTACGCTGAGACCATGTCGCCTTTCACACCTGAAGCACCGCGGGGGGGGGGGGGGGGGGGGGGGGGGTCAGCCACATTGGCGAGGCGGGCGGTGGTGTCATACTGCCCCTAAACTAATACCGCTGGGCTTGACTACGGGCGCGCAGCGGGGGCTGGGGAGGGCCAGGCTAGGGTAACGGACAGTACACCCAGGCATTTGGATGCCCATTGCTGCCGAAATGGGCTGTGTACCCGGGGGCGGCATGCAGGCAGGGTTGGCATCAGCATGTGGTCCAGAGGGTGTGTGTGTGTGTTTCGACCACAAGCTGATAGCGTAGCAACCATGGTGGATCAAATGAACCGCTAAGTTCAACACAGGAGACCTGACTGCCTTTTCTTCCGTCCAACCGCAAGGGGACTGGCGGGAAATCTGAAGCCGGCAGTTGTGACTGCTAGTCCTGGCTGCTGCAGGTGGCATTACACTCTGCTGAGAATCACCCAACCACGTGCAGAGAATCAAATGGAGCGGGGGGGGATGGGATGGGGTCAAGGGCGGAAAGGGAGGCGTACCCGCGTCCAGCGCCATGCGCAAGACCTGCCGCGCGCCCGACAGGTCGCCGCCCCGCACGTGCGCGTTGGCCAGCGTGCTGAACGTCCACGCGTCCGGCTCCACCTGCGCGGCAGCGGCCATGCTAACGTGTGTCAGCCTCGCATCCGCACGTGCCTGCGGAGATCTGCCGAACCCGTGCGCCACGGCCTACCTGGGAAGACATCATCTCGTCCAGCACCTCGCGCGCATCCTCAAAGCGCCCGCTGTCCGCAAACCCCTGAGCGGGTGGATGGGACCCGGGGGGGTTCAGTGGATGGATGCGTATGCGTCCCGGCAGGACCCCGCAGGGCGGAGGGGGCACCACGCAGCCAGGGGTGCCCACATGGGTCCAGGTCGGAGGCAGGGGCGGCCCACCTTGAGCAGCATGTTGAACGCGGTGGCGTCCAGCTGCCCGCTGTCCTGGAGGCGCCCGAGCAGCTGCCGCGCCGCCTCGTACTGGCCGTGCCTGGGATGTGCCCAAGAACGTGTCAAGGGAGGGCAGCCTGCAACAGCGTGTCGCCCCCGCGGGATGCGCTGTGCCATAAACAGGGGGGGTGGGGGGAGGGGGCGCACCCCATGGCGGCGTTTATTCCCGTCCTGATCGCGTACGCATCCAGTACCAGCGCCGACGCATCCAGCTCCCTCCACACCTCGAACGCCATGCGCCCTGCCGTGGGACGCCGGAATGCTTAGCCTGGTAGCTCCACATCCATCCAGGGGGGTCAGGCTGGCGCACAGATGGGGGGCGCATTGCTCCGCTGGTGCGGGGCCTTTCCCCCAGGAGGGCGTACCGTAGGGGAGGCCCCGCTTGCGCTTGCGCGCCGCCCGTGACAGCCCGCTAATCAGCATGCAGTACGTCACGATGTTTGGGGAGAAGCCGGCGGTCACGATGCCGCGGAAGATTTGCCTGGCCAGGTGGGGCTGCTCCGCCTGCGGGGCGTATCGCGGCACGCTGGTCAGAGCGAGACATTGAGCACCCGGTGACCGCGGTAACCCAGGTAGTCCCACATAGTCCCTGCATGCATGCTGCAAGCAGGCTGCCGGTTGCGCGCTAGGATGCATGCCGCAGAGATGCGCGATCCTTGCGCACATCCACATCCGTCCAGGACGGGCTACCCATTGACAGGTACATACCTTGGCGCTGAGGTTAATTTAAGCAATACCAATGCGCAGGTAAACAACATGGTAACCGCTGGGTTGTTACTTTGCGGGGGCAAAATCTGGTCCGCGCACCGACCTTCACAAGCGCTGCAACCATGCAGTGGTAGTCCGCATAGCTGAAGTCAACGCCCGCGGTGTCAAGCTCCCGGAACGCGTCGGCGGCCTCCCTGGCCTGCCGAGCGGCGACAAGGTGGCGGAGCACACCGACCGCCGCTCCCCGACGTGGCAGCGCGCCCTCCTCCAACGCCGTCACCAGCGCCACCCCCTCCGGACCGCACCGGCCCGTATCCACACCCGCGCGCCGCAACAGATTCAGTGCTGACGCCGTGGCGACGTCGGCACCTGGAAGTCGGAGCCGCTGCGGCGCAGAGGCGGCCTCTGACTGCAGCGGGGCGGCTTTGCTGTGCCGCCGCGAATTTCGCGGAAGATTGTTCCCCGCGATCCCCCCCGCGGGGCACGCTCCCGAAGCCGCAAGCAGGACCGCGGGCATCCGCGACACTCGTGGCCCCGAGTGCGATGAACCTGGTCCGGGCCCCGCGAAGCAGCGCAGCCGGCTACTCGAGGGCGGGTGGCGGGCATGCGAAGTATAGGCGAAGACAGCCGCCGTCCCCGCTTCCGCTGCCGCCGCACAGCACAACGCCGCCATAGCGCGCCGGCGAAACGCCTACCGGTGCAGCGCCGCAGCGTCCACGCTGCTTCGCCGGGAGAGTTGAGCCTCTCTTCGTGACTACCGTTTGCTCGTGAAGACCGCCGTTGGGAAATCTCGCGGCAGGCTAACCGCTGGTGCGGTTGGTTGGACAGGCGTCTCGAGCAGGTGGGCCGACACCCCTACCCGCCGGCCGCAAGCGACCACCGCCACAGGCCGCAATCTACTAGCAGCAGCAAGAGCGCGCCACGGTCACCTATCCCCGTGCGGACATTGCTGTGGCTATTGTACGAACGTACAGTACGGACGACCACATCAGTATTAGGTAGTGGGAATTCTATTAAACTACTACTTTATCGGTGTAATCGGTGCCTACGTGTACATCCTTGGTACCTGTAGCGGCGGTCTGGCTTCAGATGTGGGGCGGTGATGGCACCACCACATCATCCGTCCGCGGACTATGATTTCAAAGGCTGCTGCTGTGATGATTTCACCACCGCTGCATCGGATCACACCGGTTCCCTGGGTACTCGCTTAATGAAATCCTCCCGGGGTTGAAGCTGTGTACAGCGGGGGTCCCAATCCTGAGATGCAACTACCGAAACGAGTGCGAATAGTGATTAGTGTCCGGTTGATACAGTCAAACATAACGTCATTTGATCAAAACTCAGAGCCCACGTGACCACCCGTCTCGCCAACCCATCCCGCCCCACCGATGCCAGTCGAACACACCGGCCGACACCATCACGCGCATACCGCGGTAGCAGCGCGCTAACGTAGTCATATGGTGGCGTTCAGGTGCCTCGTCTTGTGTGTCGCGGGCAGGGATGGGGCTGGCGGCGGGATGATGAGGGAGGAGCGCGAGCGGTCACGTGCTAATATTTCGCACGCAGCGCGTGCCACGTAGCCAAAAAGCGTTGCCAGCTACACATCTCGGATTTGAGCCCCGGTTACGGTCTTCAGAAACGAGTACCTACGCGAACCGGCGGTGTGATCCAGCAGCTGGCGGTACTACGACCCGTACGGGTACGAGCACTAGCGGAGGATTGCGCGTCACCACATCTCCTTGGATTACGGCCACTCCTCTTGGAGTTGGTACTGGTGAGGCCGCCTGTGCTGCCCAGCAATTGCTTCCTATCGGTGGTACGAGTACTGCCAATACCGTTACTACATGCGCTTTTGTAGCTCTGAAGATACCGTCGCCGGGCGAATTAGTGGCACACCCTCCGTCAGCAGCCACTGTTTCCCTCCCAGAATCGCTGCCAGGTTCTACTGCTCCGCCCTCGGGTACGGGTTCGGGTGCGACCTCCGATGATCAACCCACGACCATGGTTGTCCAACGCCACCTCAGCCGTGCGATTCGCTTGGCTGCGTGACTTCGTGGCCCTCGATCTCAGCTTCCAACGTACTGGTGCAGCGGCCTCGCGACTTGATACCCTGCGCATGTACAGCGCGTGCGGGCCGGGCTCCCTATCGCTTTTCCAGTCGGATCACGAGTCCGCCCGCAAGATTCCCCATGCTGCTTATGCGGCCGCCGCTGCCCGGGTACTGGGCCTTTGCCCGCGCGGAGGTTCCGCGCTTGTCACTTGCCCTGGCCCAACGTGTGGTATTGATCCCTTATGGCTTCGCTCTACGGATGGCTCGAACCGGAGCGCTACGGATTTCATCGTGGATCATCTACCCATATATATGCCCCGTAGCGAACTACAAGCACCGCATGCATACCGCTTTGAAGAATCTGTGGGCATCTGTGGCAATTGATGCGGGGGCGGTGCTTGACCGGGACCGCTCGGGAGCCGGCGACTTGACCCTTGAGACGAGTGGGCTGCGCCCAGCGGACCGCTCGCGGCCGTCGGACCTGACGCCGGCGGGGTGGGGAGGGGCAGCGTGCGATTACATGATCGACTTCGCGTGCGTGTCCTCCACGACCCCCACTTGGAGCAACGACCCCCGCTGGTGCATCCCGGGAATCGCGGCGACCAAGGCGGAGCATGCTAAGTTGGCAGCGGACCGGGCGTCTTCCGCCCCAGTGCAGGGTGTTCACCGGTACTACCCTTTTGTGGTTGAGGACCGCGGCCGACTCGGGAAGTCCGCTTTGACTGTGGTCTACATCTTCGCGGTGCTGTTGGCTGTGCGCAACTTCCCTAGCGGTCCTTCCGCCCCGACCTCTTGCTTTCTTCGTGGTCAATCCGTTCAGGCACTTCGAAACTTTGTCGCCGGCCAACCTGCTGAGTTCCGCCGTCAACTGTCGCGCACACGGCGGGGGCTGTTGCAGCGGGTCTCGGCTTGCGTGCATGGTACCCTGGGCGGCATTCTCTCTGCCGGTGTGCAGATGGCCAAGTCTGATGCGTGTGCTCGTGCCCACTCTGCGTCTTCTCATGTTACTGCTTCCTCCCCGCAGTCGCTGTAGAGGACCTTTCTGATTGCCTTTTATTTTGGTGATTTCCGATATCGCCTTCTGCTGCTAGCTCATGTAATCATGATTTCATCAAACCTACTCCCGCGCCGCGGATCGCACCCCGAGTGCAGGCCTCACACGAGCGCTCGTCTATCCGTGTTTATTCTGTGACGAATGCCGTTTCAACATTTACATACAATCGAGTCTGATGTCGCGCCAAAAAACGATCGGAGGCTTTCTTACATAGATGGGCTCCATTTTCTGGCTAGGAAGGTTCAGCAAGAGGGCGGGGGAAAAGTCGGATCCGAGGCGAAAATGGGAGGGCGCTGCCGAAGGCAGCGAGCTGGAAGATGGTAGACGAGGTGTTGGTGGCTGTCCTAAGTAGCTCCCCGGCCGGGGTCGCAGGGCTTGCAGACGATGGGGCAGCCCGTACTGAAACATGGTGGTACTGGTACAGGTATTAACCTAAACGATCGCAGTTGCTGTAGAGGACCGTTCCGATTGTGCTTTTCTGGTGATTTTCTGATATCTCCTGCAGCTAGCTCATGTACCCAAACGCTTGAAACCACCAACATACCGTACGGGGCGCAATACATTGCGACAGTTAAATTGTTGGGAAACCCCATAAACACGTTTACATCACAATATATATCATCCCCCAAATATATATATATATATGAGAGAAACCACATAAACTGTTTTAGAGCCATTCACAAGGGACGTTTGGTTTACCGAATAGATAACGCCGGGCGCAGCAAGCCACGGGCAGGAGTCGAGGACGGGAATGCTGAAGGCGGCGATGGCATGCTAGCGGCGTGCGCCAACGGGAAGGCGGTCATCAATACGGCCAGAAATGAAGAGGTCGTGGTGCGCGTGTTGTATAGCTTCTGGCTAAGAGCACATGTCGGAGCACATCTCCGAGAATATTGGGTACTAAGCTTTGCTAGGTTAGTAGGGAACAATGACGATGGATGTGGCACCACTATAGACTTCAATTCGGAGACAAGATTGCTGATGATGTTCAAAGGGGGGTACACGAGTCACGTTCGCAACGCCATGCAACGCCAGAGATGCGCATGGCGTTATTGACGGCCTCGCAACGTGGGTCACGCCAGCGGACGTTATAGCGGGACAGGAGAGCGTTTAGGACGTCGCAAAGATGCCGATGCTGCAGGCACCCTACTACTTAGCAGTGAGCAAGGCGAATCGGCGGGGGTTGAACCGCTAGCCGGTAAGGTAGTCGTCGCACTCAATCGGCCCTGGGTCAGATATTCGCCGCGGAACGGATGTGGTGCACGAACATGGTAGCGTGCCCATAAGGCACCATGATTTGCGCAACTCAACCATGAGGCTCAGGGGGCGAGATGTGAGGTTGGTGAGGACGCCAACAACCGCTTGGTTATCCTCGTGCTAGGGGATATGGCGGTTATTACGAGGCATGGGGAGGAAGGACTGTGTCAATAGCCAAACGGACGGCTTTGAGCTCGTTCACGGTAATGTGCGCATGTATGCGCTGTGATAATGAGATGTGCGCATATGTGCATATATATGCTATATATGCAGCGGTCATCGTCGTACCAAGACCCCAAGCCTCATGGTGTTCGACGTGCAGAACATCGCCTAAACCTTACGACGAACTCTCGCCGGGCAAATAAGCAGTTTTGACATGGCGGTTTCCCGGGCCGCCGTTGTGTTGGGCGGGAACGCCCCAGCCACCACCATTGCATGTCATGTTCGGGTTGGATGGTGAGCTTGCCGCGGCCGGACCAAGACTCTCAAGTCGTGAGCACATCATGCAGCTCACGGAGGTAGAAACGGGCAGGGGCGATAGCCAAGTAGACAAACTAGCACCTGCCCACGAGGGCGGTCATCTCACGAGCAGACAGCCACCGACGGTCGCGTTTTGCACGATGGATAAAGCGTTTTGCCGTGCGAGCAATGACGGCGAATTTATCTTCGGGAGCACAAAAAGTAAGCGACACCGATGTGTCAATTTATAAACCCAGGTGCACGAGCTTTGGGTGGGCTCCTAGACTTGCGGGGGTTGCGCAACATGCCGAAGCCCGAGCGGTGACGATCGATGTATAGTCGCGTGGCCATATGGCCTCGGCTTGAGTCCGAGCTAGTAACCGGAAATTAATCGTCCATGCAGGGCAGCATGCGCATGCCTAATCGGCGCCCCGGGACTAATGTGCCGTCGGCTTCAGTCGGATTATGATGCAATGCCCTAGTGAAGACGACGTTGGTGGACTCCCAAAAGTAGTAAGGGGACAAAGACTAGCCCGCCATGAGAAGGCCAACCAGTCGTTACAGTGTGCCGCGGTAATCGACAGTAATAAAGTCGTTGTCCTCATGGGCGATTCCAATAACCGCAAAAACCCCATCCCGCATGTTCATTGGCAGCATGTAATACCCAGGGCACGCCAAACTGCGCACATGCGAAAGCGTCTCCAATTAAGATGCGCGTCTCGCAGTAGCGGTTCAGGAGGCGGAGGTTAAGAATGAGCCTCCGTTGGTTTGTTCTAGGCTTAGGAACCAAGAACAGTCGGGACACCAACTTTGTGCAGTAGCCTCTCTCCCCAGCCCCAAATAACGGCCAGGAAGCGAGCCACTTTAGCGTCAATAAACTTCAGCTGGGCCGGAGTAGCATGTTGCTCCATTGACACTCGCCCATGATAAAAAACGGGGGGGGGGGGGGGGGGGGGGCAAGCCCGTCCATAAACGGAACGCGTACTCCTCTATCTCGATATCTAGTTGAGAACAGCAAGGCGATTCGCACCGGCGGCTTGTCAGTTGCCGAGATTATGACGGACGCTATGCTTGATAAAGAGGGAGTCGGGAGTAACTATAAGTATCGGCGCGATGGATTTCGCGAGGGGCCCAGTTGCTATGCGGGTCCGCGTCGGCGTCAGGGGCACAATGCGCGGAAATGCCCCACAGTGTCACGGTACTAGCTAGTCCGTAGTGCTGCGGCGTCGGAGTAGCGATGTGCCACTTGCGAGCGTTGGCTTTGCCACTATCTAGCACTGTAGTGTGACTTTGTACTCGACTCTATACTAGACGACGGGCTTGCGCCGGCATGCGCACCAATCGCAGCGCATCTTGGCACCTACATACGCCAAGTAGGGGCCAGCAAGGATCCAGCCATGCATGCCCACATGGAGATGTGCATGCATGGGTGACTATTGGTCGGCACTGCGATGGTCGAAGGGCTTGAACCTTGTTCCGCTGAGTGGGGAAGCGCTGCGGCTTTGTCCTCTCCTCACGTTTGGCGAGTAGTCAGCACATTGTCCGTGGGCAGTACTTGGCGCGTCGCAAGCGGCGCGCGTCAATTAACTACACAGCCAACCCTATAACGGGTATTTCTCTTGGGGGGGGAGGCGGGGGGGCAAAAGGCCAAGCTCACCGTACATGGCAAGATGGCGGAGGACCGGCATCTTGCGCGGCAAAAAATGCTGCCGCGCTTTTGCTGTGGTGCGCTCGATGGAGCTTGCCACAGCAAAGGAGGTGGAGTGGTCGGCCGCCGTGCGTGCTGGAGGCACCTGGTGGCCCTGACCAGGCCCCGTAGCAAGCACGCGCGCGCACACGGGCCCCATGGCACGGCTATCCTGTACTAACTGTGAGAGAAAGCACATAAACTACCCGTAGTTTCAAACAACAGTATTAGCGTTACAGGGTTTGCTTCTGGACGGTCAGCTTTTGCCAAAGAGGTCAGATTCATTACAGTTTCGGCTAAAAGGGCTCAGAAATCCCCCACCACACCGTGCGTGGGTGTTTAGGGCATGATCTCTAAGGGGTGGGTGGGTGGGTCACGCGAGCCCAGCCGCAAGGCTGGGTGGAGCGCGAATGCAGAAACGAAGGTGCACTGGGCGCAGAGAAGGGATGTTACTTAGGGGCAAGTAGACATGTCGGCTGCGCATCACTCCGAACCGAACCGACACGAACGGTCCAGCCTCTTGGGTAGTTTCGTGTTGCAACCTTAACAAGGTCGTAGGGTACCCAAACCCTAATATGGATCAATATAAGCATTTGCTTCTGGAAGGCACGGCGGTTTTGCCTGGTCTATCGGCCGAAGGCCGGGACAGCCGGAGGTTGTGCGATCTAGCGAAGCGACTGCCACCCGTAGTGTCTTGCTTGAGTTACCGTTGCCACGGACGGAAGGAGCATCAGACGGAAGCACTCAATCCCACTGGGATCCCAGCGCCGCACGCGCGCGTGGGCGGCGGCGAAGATGCGGTAGGCGTTGCGCGACCTCGCGTCGTGCCACTCGTCGTGCACCGCCAGAATAATGTTGCGGTGACGGGCGTTGAGTCGGCGAGGAGAGATGTTGTTGCGTCGCCATAATGTTGGGGACTCGAGGGCCTTGGGAGGTACCTCGAGGCCGGGGATCCACCAAAGGTCGGGGGCGGCGGACGGTAGTGTCAGCCTTGCGAAGATTCGTAGTGGCGCCCGTGCGCCGCCGGTACTTTGACCATCGGAGTCCGGGCGGTCGGTGCAGACAATACAAAGCATAGCATTCCGTACTCGTACTCCGTCAGCCGGGCCAGCGCTTTTAGCGCTGCGCCACGGGGCGGCCTCGTGCCGCCTGGCTCGCAATTCCACCCTCCATCGTGCCATCGTACACATCGGCGGGAATAGCTGGCTGGATGCCGGGAGGTCGTCTTGTGGACATGTGTGCGGTCATCATGGTCGCGGCCAACATCATCGTCGTCAATAAGTGATTGCGTGCGTTCCGAATACGCGCTTTTTAATGCGCGCCTCACGATTTCGCGATACAACTACTACAAGCGTTTTCTATATCCCATACAGCCTCATCCATGAAGCCAACTGTGTCACTAGCTATGTGATTGGAAGGGGTGTGGAGGGGTAGGGTCAAGTTAGTAGCAATGTTGCACCGAGATTGGCTCGGTCCGTAAGCTCGCAACTTTACACGCCGAACGAGCGACAACGAAGCTGCATATCATCGATGGTGTTGACGAAATTTCGCGCGAGTCCAACCGCAAGGCGGGGTGGAGCGCGACAGCAGAAAGTGCAATGGCCATGCACATTCAACCTGTGCTGAGTGAAGGGATGCTACTTAGGGGTAGGTATACCGGTCGATTGCGCAAGACTCCGAACCGAACCGACACGAAGGGTCCGGTTCCCGGGGTAGTTTCGTGACGCCGCCGTAGCAATGTCGTAGGGTACCCAAACTCTAATATTGACTAATATGAGCATATTATAAGCGAGGCCATGCATCCTCATCATGATCGCCTTTGCAGCTAATTAGCTCATGAAAGTGAAATATCACAGCATCCCATGCATGCGCTTTGGTAATCCTAGGTACGGGTACTCGTACGACACTCGTACAGGGTACCGTATTCCGTTCACCTATGTATATAATCGGCACTGTACCAGCAATGAATAATCTCACCCACCCACCGCCGTCTGGGCGGGCCCGACGACCGTCCTCGGCCCTCGGAATCGCGGGCCCTTCCTCCGCCTCCACCCCCGGCTGGGGATGGGGGCGGGGATCGTGCACGGGTGGCGCCTTGGTAGCCTTGGCCCCGCCCGTGCTGCCACTGCCGCGGAGGAGCAGTGTAAGCTGGACACCGGCGTCTTACGTCGTTGCTGGCCCGGTCAAGTCCCCGTTCGCTGTTCTTTGAGCACCCTCTCCCTTTCTGTCCTCTCGGCGCCTCCACATCACATTCGGCATAGTGCAGCTATTGGAGTGGCCCGGGATGTTGTGATGGGAAGGGAGTTCTACGTTCGGCGGAAGGGGACGCGACCGAGTTGGCGGCGGATCTGGCGCTGGGCGGAACAACGCGCGCTGGACACCGGCGTCTTGCGTCGTTGCTGGCCCGGTCAAGTCCCCGTTCGCGATTCTTTGAGCACCCTCTCCCTTACTGTCCTGTCGGCGCCGCCCTCCACATCACATTCGGCCTAGTGCCGCTATTGGAGTGGCCGGGATGTGTGGCTGCTCGGAAGGGAGTTCTACGTTCGGCGGAAGGGGACGCGACCGAGCTGGCGGCGGATCTGGCGCTGGGCGGAACAACGCGCGCTGGACACCGGCGTCTTATGTCGTTGCTTGCACGGTCGGCTCTCCAATCCCTACTCGTTCAAAACTTCCTCCCTTCCTGTCCTGTTGGCGCCTCCACATCACATTCGGCCTAGTGCCGCTATTGGAGTGGCCCAAGATGTTGTGCTGGGGAAGGCGTTCTACGTTTGGCGGAAAAGGACGCGACCGAGCTGGCGGCGGATCTAAAGTTGGGTGGCCTGCGTCTGTTGCACGCCCGTGGCGCCCCGTTCTGGGTTGGACCCCCTCACTTCCGCTCCTTGCTGCAAGACCTCAACTTCGAAGCTCCTTTCCTGTCGGCGCCTTCACATCACATTCGGCCTAGTGGCGCTATTGGAGTGGCCCGGGATTGTGTGCTGGGGAGAGCGTCCCTACCTATTGCGTGGAGCGGCGCGCGGCTGGCTGGTGGCGATGCCTGGTCGATGGCTACCATGGCGGCTCCCGCCTCAGTTGGCCCGTAGCTGGATTTCCTTCTGGATTTCCTTCTGGATTTCTGTGTGGATTTTTTGAATGTTGCGTCTAGCACATGTAATCATTATATAATCGGCTTTTGCATCTAGCTCGCTCATGCAAGTTGCAACTAATATGTATAGACATACAGGGTTTTAAATAAATTCGGTGGAGGAACCCGTTATTTATGATATCGGGTCCTCCGTTGGTTACAAATAAACTGCGCAACCCCGCTATAAACCCCGTTATAAACTCAGGTGCGAAGGCCCTTGAGGGGGCTCAGAAAAGGCTCAGAAAACGCCCATCCTGCGGCGTGCGGCGGCACCCCGGGGGGGGGGGGGGTGCGCAAGGTAGTGTGCCAGACTGCCCCGAACGCCTCGACCGCCCCCGCCCCCCCCCCCCCCCCCCCCCCCCCCCCTCCCGCCGCAGGATGAGCGTTTTCTGAGCCTTTTCTGAGCCCCGGCCCTCAAGGGCCTTCGCACCTGCTGGGAGGGTCTGTGTATATAGCTGCTGCTGGCGGCGCGGGATGAAAACGTATGCCCTGGCGAGCACCAAAATTAAGTGGGTGAAGAGGCCATGGCTGCATTGAACGACAAACCGCGAATGAACGCTGGGCCCCTTCCCTGTCGATTAAATAACCCACTCACGCGGCCAAAAACGCGTCTACGGGACGTACATGCCACCACGATCAGTAATAAATATCTGGAGAGGCTTTCGAAATATCGTTTAGGAGGTCAGGGTTGACGCGGGGCGCTACCGTGATGGCGATGACTGAACCCCGGAAGCGACCGTGTCATCGCCCTCCTAAAGCTCAAATAAAGAACCTCCGGCCACTCGTCCACCACGTCGTTAACCCCTGACCACAATAAGGTGCCGAATACCTGCAGCCCCACAGCGTGTTCCGCCCCTTCAGTGTGTGAAGGTTGTACGGCGGCCGTGATGAGCTGGCCGACTGGTCTCCGACGCTGCGAGTGGTGGAGGCCAGTCCGAAAGTTCGTAAATTCAACAGGAGGCTAACATACGGGTTTGGGTAGATCCACGACCTTTGTCGTCCGTGATCCGCGCTCATGATGGTGGGGCGCTGGCGGGGCGTGAGCGGGTCCGTGGCGTGGAAGTGCCGGCGGCACAACTTTTTTCTTTTAGACTGCGATATTTTACCCACCCATTCATATCTACCTCCCTGCGCTCTGCCCTGCCACGCATGCGCTACCTAGCAAGGTCTGCAGCACTCCGGGAGGAACCGCCCTATTACCCCCTGTACTTGTGGAGGGCTAATTGCCTGGTTTGGTGCTGAGGCCGTCCACGGGTCGATTAGAGAGGTGGCCACGAAGAGGTGGCCGCTGACGCTCTCCCTGTAACCAAAAAGAAGTATTAGAGAGGTGGCCACTACCGGTACCGTATGCGCGCCTGTGCGCAACGGTGTGGAGCGCACCGCCAACTCCACAAGACTCGAGACATGAAGACGGAGGCGGTGCTCATTCTCGCGTGGGCTTCTGGCAGCTTTATTGAAGTTGCCCGTAATGTTGTACTACGCCGTAGTCTCTTGTTGCTTACGCTTTTGTAATCCAAACCGGTACCGTCGCACCCACCTGGAGTTGACATGCGAAACCTTACTAATCCTTAACATTAACGGATACATCATCCCGGGCTGCTTCGCCGCACGGCACCGAAGCTGTGCCAGACGAGGGGTAGCGCGATACATAATGATATATGTCCTTATTCTATTTCTATCGTTATTCCTCCCGCCTATACCGTAATCCTTACCTCCCGCCTAGCGTACCGTGCATCAGCTAACGACTTGCGATAATCTGATCCTTATCAACGGTCATCTATGAGATCAGGAGTTATGATTGATTTGCAGAGAACAACAAGAGCACCGCAGTCAGCGCGCAGCACAGCAACAGATGATGGGAATGAAATGCAGTCGATGCGATGATGCTTTGGTCGCTAATATGTAGCTAGTCGCTGATAACTTTGACGGATGATTTTACACTCGTGAGTAAGAACACTCGCTATGCCATGTCCATGACGAGGCCCGCGGGCGGGGCGTATCGCAATAAAGCCGATGTTTTTCGCCCAGCAGCAGCAGCAGCAGCACCAATCAGTTGTTGGCAGCATGTTGGCATACTGACATCGCAGCGAGCAGGCAGGCGCTCGGCTATATATCATACAATTCATGCAGGTACCAGGTAGCGACAAGTAACGACCGCTTCCGGAACTATACGACGTTGTCTGTGCGTCGTTTTACCACTCCGCCCGCCGCTTCACCTATGTTCTAATCCCGACTGGCGACTCTTCGATCGACATCGGGCAAGCCCCCGCAAAAGCGAGTGCCAATCCACTGACTGATTCGACGTAAACGGCAGAGTGTGATTTTCTCTGTACGCATTGCCACATGGACGAGATGAACGACACCGTGCATAGGCACGCCGAGTGCAGAGATGCCCATCCCAGCAGCGATGAGCAGGTCGCCTCTATCTCCGGCTCTCGTCAATGCTCGTATAGCACCAGCACCGAGAAGTCGATGGCAGGTGAGCGATATGTTCTTAACGAAGTACTGGGCGCCGGAGCATTTGCCACGGTCCACAACGCCATCGATAGGCAGACCGGCAGAGCAGTGGCGGTGAAGGTGCTGCGCACGGACAGTCGCCGGACTCGCGAGCAGGCAGCCCGGGAGGCAGCGCTCAACTGGCGAGTAGCGCGCTCGATCGCGGCTGGCGACAATGGCTCCCTACCGGTGGCTACCATCATTGACGCGTACGAGGAGTCGAGCCAGTCTTATCTGGTGTTCGACTTGCTCGCGGGAGGGGACCTGGAGTCGGTTCTTGTCGACGGCGTGCCTTTCTCAGAGACCGACACAAGGACGGTGATGCGACGCCTGCTGCAAGGCATCGACGCGCTCCACAGGATACGTATCGCGCACTGCGATATCAAGCCGGAGAACTTGGTGTTCCAAGCCCCCGCTGACCTTGATACCCTCAAGATTGTCGACCTAGGGCTGGCTAGCGACCTCCGGAAGAGTGCTTGGGACCGCGTCGATAAAGGCACGGCCGCTTATTCTGCACCCGAGCTGGTGGAAGTGTTTGCTGCGCGGGGATCCGCCGGAGCTTGTGGCGCACAAGTCGACGAGTGGGCTGCAGGCGTCGTGATGTACCGTCTCCTATGCGGGAATCTCCCATTTGAGGGCAACAGTGTGTCCCATGTGTTTGACAAGATTCGGAAGTTTGCTGCAGGGGAGACCTTTCCTGATTTTGTCGGAAAGCTAGCACCGTGCAGCGAGAACGCACGGGACCTGCTTTCGAAGCTCCTAGCGCCAAGGGCACTACAGCGAATTTCCGCACGGGATGCGCTGCTGCACCATCCCTTCCTGTGGACACAGGAAGAGGCAGCCGTGCGAATGGTGGCCTCAGAGGCTTCAGGCAGGACTCACTCGGGCCGTCGACACAACGTGCCGAGCGGCCGGCTCGCCGGGAAGATCTCCGCCTGGGGCTCGAGAATTGCAACTGGCCTCAGGCGCAGGGCTAGCAGCTTCAAGGGCAAAGCTAGTGGCAGCAGATCAGCAAGCACGGACGAAGACTTCAGCCGGAGTAGTAGTTGTTGCTGTGACGCCCCAAGCAGGCAGCAAAACCTGCAACACTCGCCTCGTGTCGTTGCCTCGTGGGCCCATTAGACTCTCGTTATATCAACACGGATATACTTTCAAGATATTATAACAGCATGAATAAGCAACAACCATGATGTGTCATTTCGACCTCTGAAATCATGTAAATACATCGTACAGGGGTACAAGGATCTTCTCCCTGGGACAGTCATGGCGTATGTTATTGAAGATAATGGAACACACATATGCTTAAGGAATAAAATCAAGGCCCGTTGGGGCGTGCGGCAGGCAGACAAATCAACAACAGCACCCATGCAACGCAGCACCCATGGCCTCCGATACTGGGCATACATACCCTGCCTGAATAATGTGCAGTAATGTGGCTCCATCTGGGCTCAAGTTCACCTCTGCTCCCATCAAACTCAGCGTATTGGCAGGTGCATTGTCGACGTCGATGGAACATCTGTGCACCCTGCAGCTCCCATCAAACTCATGAAGGGAATTGCTTTTGTACGATTGCTTTTGTACGCGTCTTAAATGTTTACTTGCACACTACATAGGGCTGCAAGCTGCTGGATTAAGGATGCCTTCCAGCTGTTTATCTGCGTTGGTGGATCTGAGGGGAGAGGCGATTATCAGCAACATCGAGGTTGGCTGAGAGCCCTAATCAAAAGTATATACTTACCAGAACCAGGTGGTGCAAAGACAGCCGCAGGCTACGCTGCCACGACCGGCCGTACGCTGTACGCCTGGTTCAATCGACAGTCTTCTTCAGGTCAACATGCACAGGGCGCCGTCACGTGTCCTGGCCGCAATTCGGACCCGACTTGCCATCACAGTACACCTGGAATGCGCCATTGAGCAGCGCCAGGCAGTCGCAATGGCACGGGTAGGCCTCCAGCATGAAGGACACCGCCTGCAGCGGCATTAGCAGGCGGTTGAGCACAATAAACTCCAGCTCGCCGGCCAGCCGCTGCTCCTCCTTGAGGTTCTCCTTGAGCTCGTTCAACACGCGCTTCATCCTCTCGTTGCTTCGGTTGCGGCTAAAGAGGCCGGCCATGCAGCTGGGGGCGCCGCCCCCGCTACTGGAGGGCAGCAGCACGCTGATGGTCTGCAGGTTGAGCTTCTGGCGCGCGTTGTAGATGGCCTCCAGCTTGCGCAGGTGCTCCGCCCGCAGCACCCGCACCTTGGCCACCTGATCCTGGCTCAGCTCGCACTGTCGTGCCACGCGGGTCCAGATCTCCTTGGTTTGCTCGTCGCACAGGTGGTCGCAGCCGTGCGGATCCGCGTTGACGAGCTCGTTCAGGTCCAGCCCCTCAACGCGCGTCAGCTTGTGCACAATGCCCACCACCTCGTCTGCCGCACCACAGGCCAGGCGGGAACGTCGGTCGCCAAGTGCTTGCAATGATTGCGTCATAGCTGCTTAGGTCTATTAAGGTCAAATGAAGACCGTAGAATAGTGGCCCCAGCAACGGGCACTGGCGCGGTAGTAAGAACATTCCGGGTAAGCACCCGCCCGACCTGTCAATGCTCAAATACGCTCAGATATGGACAAAACATAAGAGAAATTGTAGATGAGCCGATGAGCATGCTCCCACAGCCTCCGGGCAGCCCCGATTTAGGCTTACATAGCGGACTGGTCAAGGCATGTGGGCAGCCGGAGTAGCTTATTTGGGTCCTTCCAAGACTGACAAAGGGTGTTATGTGAGGAGCACAGGGGCAACATCATCAATCTATAAACATCCTGCCAGGGAATACCGTAATGACCACTGGCATACATTCACTCGATGAGTACCAAACAGAAAAAAAAAACGCCATACAAATACACATGCTCAGACTGCCCTGCGGAGGGTGAAGGGTTGACCCCGTCTAGATAGAGCTTAGAATATATGGATTTGAACCCTAGGGAAGCCTGCGCCACCCTGGGGCCATTTCTTGCCGTAACTGGAATCCAAGACAACGCCGCGCGGGATTGGTTGGAGGCGGGCAACGCACCTACGAGCATGCTCATCGTGCCAAGGACCTCCTCCGTCACCCCTTCCCCACTCAGCTTGGCGTTGCGCAGGCCATTGAAGTCGTACACGTTGCGCATCTCGTCCATCTTGGCGTGCCACAGGCCCTTGAGGTCCCCGGTGTTGACGCTGTTGGAGCCGTCATCGTTAGCATCGCTGGCGCCCCGCTGCCCGGCTAGCCTGGAGCCCTGCAGCTCCTCGTTAAGCCGCCGGATGTGGGCCTCCTTCTCCAGCAGCTCACTCTCCAGCTGCGCCTTGGTGTTCTGCAGCCCCGCGTTAGTCGCTTTGATCCGCGCCAGCTCCTCCGCGCGCCCTGCCAGCTCCTCCACCGTGGACTCCAGCACCGCCGCCTTCTGCTTCTTCCGCTCCCGGTATCGCTTCTGCGCCAGCTTGTTCGCCTCCTGCTGATGCTCTGTGCGGATGCGCCGCCGCTTGCCCTTGCCCTGATCCTGCGACGTCGTGGCCTGATGGCCAACGGAACCCCCATGCGAGTGGTCGGACCCTGCTGGCTTGGGAGCATTGCTGCCATAGGAGTTGGATGTTGGTGAAGAAGCGGGGAAAGAGGGGGATCCCTTCAGTGAATGACCAGCCTGGATTCTCTGCATTGTATGCTCCTTTCCTATGGGCAGAAGGTGGAGAATATCGAATGTTGAAGAGAAAGCGCGAGAGGGGGAAAGGGGGGGGGTCACCTGGCGTGTATGTGGCTGGCGTCTGCGCTGACGTAGCCAGTCTGCACGATATGGTTGAGTGGCGCGTTCAGCTCCGCCGTGGTTGCATGCCCGCCAGTGGTGCTCACCCGCCCGCCCGGTGTCTGCCCGGCGGTCACGCTCTGCCCAACAGGCGCGGCGAGCGGCTCGATGGGCTCCTCCAGCAGGCCGGCGAGGTCGGCCACGTTGAAGCTGATGGCGCCGCCGATGTTGTCGCCGCCGTGTGTCTCGCCGGTGTTGTCTGCGCCGAGGCGCCACGGTTGCGGTCAGTCCGAGGAACCACTGAGCCACAAATGCGAAGCTAGACGAAACTCAGCAGGCTGCGACGCGCAGTTGGTGGTTTCTGTTCGGAGCTACACCCCCCCCCCCCCCCCCCACTCCCGAAACAGAAAATGTGTGTTCCGGGTAGCGGCATACACCTACGAACTAAGACATCCCGAACACCCAAATACAAGTATTATCGCTGAACCGGCGCGTCCCGAACCCAGAAGCCGCCGAAGCGGCGAAGCCCCTCCCCGGTAGACTATGCAGCTTGCTGTACCGTTCGTGAGCCTAGCGGCCGTGGGTTTAGCAGGGATACAGTTGCAGGTGGTGGGACAGTTCTCCCCCCCCCCCCCCCCCCTCCCCCCCCCGGGCCTCTCGAGCCAGCGCCGCATATCGATCATCGCGATATCAACGCGGGTTATTCCGGTAGTGATATATGGGCCGAATAGGGAGGCTAACCGAGGTGAAGGTCGAAGGTGGAGTCCATTGCGTCCAACAAGGTCGTGTAGTGGTCCGCCTCCGCGGTCATATTCGCCAATACGGCATGCTGCCGACTCGCGGGGCCTGCGCAGTCGTGAGGCTGGTGCACCGCGCTGGCGCCCACGCTCTCAAGCTGGGCCATGTAGCTGTCGAAGAACGCGTCCACAGGTACGAGCTCGTCGAAGCCGTAGGCTACCCCCTGCTGGCCCGGGCCGCCCCCGCTGCCCGCCATGCCGGAGCTTAGAGTGTAGCGACTCTTTTTAGCCGTCCTAATTCCTTTTGCCCGCACGGTGGTGACTGTGTGTGACGTGACACCGCTGTGGGGGCGAGCTGGAGGCCGGAGGTGTTCGGGGATGGCGCTGGCTCATCGTCACGTGTTATAATCGCGCTTCGCCGACGATGATGATTATTACTACTGTATCTTTTTGGTTTATACAGGGAGAGCGTCAAGAGAATGCACGGAAAGTACTGGGGAAGGAATAAGCCCACATTTAAGCAGAACCCATTTTACTGGTCGTACATCCATTTTGATATTTTCGCCCCCGGGACAGGACTGGCACCAGCGAAACCCTTGCAGCGCGTCCGTTTTGGCAGCGCGATCCGGTTAGTGGGCTGAAAGCCCTGGGTACAGGTACGCGACGCTCCATTAACAGGCATGTTAGTCATGACGTCGCTAGGCCCTAGCTGCCGACACCGGGACTATTGCACGGTACGTCACATGGTTGGGCAACATGGGGACGATCAAGGCCTCCAGCTTGCAAGGGCTGGAGGGCTCCGTGCTTCAAGGACCACGGCCGGGAGCCGATATGGCTATGGGGGATTTGGTGAGCGCAGGGTCCGCAAGGGCCATGTTTGCGGGGTCGCAGGTGACGCTAGTCCCCGAGCTGATGCGGGCTCCATTGCCCGCGCGTGTGGTGCTGAAAGCCCTGACCCTGGCAAAAACCCTACGGCTAGAGCTGGGACTTACACATGGCACGAACCCGGGTACCGTGGTGCGCGTGGAGCTGTTCCGCGCCAGCCTACCTTGCAGTCGTCATGCTTTGTCTGTTTTTTTGCCGCGGAGGAGCAGGGTGGAGTGTCGTACGGGAGATCTTACGGCCGACCCGAACGGCGGAATCCTCCTATACCATCGTGACTGGAAAGGCAAGCGTGGCGCAGATGTAAGCAAGAAGTTGTTGTGTCAATTGCAAGCGTCAGCGCATGCCGACATCGCGAAGCTGCTGCACTACTTTGATGCCGCCCTTCAGGTGTTCGCCGGCGGGCGCGTGCTAGCGGCGCGATGGGCCATCAACCGGCGCGAGGGGCAGACCAAATGGACGGCGGATACCCTCACCAACCGTCTTGCATGTGCTGACAGCCATGCAAGAGCCCCCCCCCCCCCCCCCCCCCCCCCCCCCCCCCGCGGGGTTCGCGTGGACGTCCCACTACCTCTGAAAGGGGGCCACTACATCCGCGTACGTGATCGGCGTGACAATGCAAAAGATCAAGTACTTCGGCGGCTGGGCGATGGAGTCCAGCGTGGTGCTCGACTACATCGACCCAACAGTGTTGCCGTGTCCGGCAGCATGGCACCTCTTTGGATGGTTGACCCCCTGGGGCAGTCAGCCATTAGCGAAGCAGGGGGCTCGCAGTTTTGCCATCATGTCGCCAGTTGGCGTGGCAACCCGCTAGCTGACTACCCCAAGGGGTCATCCAGCCAACCAGGCTACCACGCCAAGTGGCGACATGATGGCAAAACTGCGAGCCCCCTTGCTAATGGTCATATTGAGAAGCATAGATGTTTTAATTGCACGCGGGGCTAAGTACAACGGGTGTTACCTGACGTTACAAATTCCGCCGTACGCGGCTAGAACGCTACTGCCGTGTGCCCACGTCCATCCCTCACGCCTATATGACGCCCCGCGGCGCGACGGTGTCTCCACCTTCTGCCTTTGCGCCAGCATCCAGCTAGCGCAACCCACCCTTCCCAACCCTTGCATCATACGTGCTTTGGGGGCTGAGCCCCTGTGCCAAACGCGGTAAGAGATATGACAACTTCTAGGCAAAACTGCGAGCTCCCTGCTTTGCTATCCTTTAAAATAATTGCGGTGACAGTACCGACTACTGTTTTATAGCGACTAGTCGCTAGTCGTTGTCCGGTATTCGCTACTCCTGATGACCTGATCAAGCGAGCGAGCACTTCAGCGATAAATATCAGTAATTATAATAATTATTATAATTATACCTACCCTAGTAATTATATAACCCTAGTAAACATAATATCGATATATATGACGTGATGCCACTATGAATAAATCTCCTCGCAGATAGGATTGGTTTGTCCAGTATATAAACACGGTATAGTCGCTATATCACACGAAGTAAAGCGGCTTCGCCGCTACAGTACAGGGTACCGTAGGTAGCGTCATCGATGCGCATCAGCGGGCCGGGACTACCCTGTACCTGTACCGGGACCCTTTGTCGCGCGGCGACTAATCCTTACCACCACCTCTGCTACCACTTACCACCACCACCTACCGCCGTATTTAGAAGTGGGGCCGAGAGAGCTGTCGCGAAGACATATACCAGCAAAACGAAGCGCGGCGATATAGGCAAGGAGACGCACCTGGAGCACTGCAGAGCGCAATAGCTCCAGCGTCCGGCACGAAGTCCGCCCATCACCAATACCTTTCGCTCGCCGCAGGTATCCTACGACCCTACGAAGTATCGTACGAGGTATCCTAGTGATCCTACGGGCCCTGTCATATAGTGACATACCCCTGCAGGCGCCGCCCCAGGGTTAAAGGCCCGCCGGCCACCAGCGGCCGCCGCTCCATGCACAGCGCACAGCCCGCCGTCTGCTGGCGTGCGAGGCCCATCACGCGTCCGCGCCCTTTGCACACCGAGGTCGAGCCATATCCCAAACAGCAGCCTAGCCAGGATTACCCCGGAATCGATTTCAAGCTGTTGATAAGGTTGCTCGCGTATCAAGCTGTTGTTGCCACCAGTGGGGGGGGGGGGGGCGTTGAGGAGTCCAACATCGAAAGTGAGACCGCTGCCCTTCCACAGTCACTATCAAATACAGTGCCTCTTGGGGCAAATTAAGATGGCGGGAGGGAGGGGGTTAGCAGGCCTGGCCCTCTCGACGATTTATGGACCACGCTCCTTTCGCGCAGGCAGCCCAGCCCGCACACCCCGCCGAAATGGCTGACGCAGAAGCTGAGACCAAGCCCGACGCGGTGCAAATAAGCTTGAAAGTTCGGAATTCTGATGGAAAGGAAGTCTTGTTTAAGGTCAGGACAACGACCAAGTTTGAAAAAATCTTCGACGCCTACTGCCAGAAGAATGCCATAGGCGCCAATGTAACGCGCTTCCTGTTCGACGGACTGCGCGTGAAGAAAGAAGATACACCAGCGAAGGTGGGGCCAGCGACTGTAGCTGTAGCGGTAGACTCGTCCCCTCTTGCCCACAAGGTCGGCGTCGGATGGGCTGAGGGCCGCCAAACCATTCGACTGAGCGCCCCTCGCCCATGCCTCTACTGCTCTTGTGTGTGCCGTTAGCTTGACATGGAGGATGGAGATGTCATCGACGCCGTGATGGAGCAGCAGGGCGGCTGCCGAGGTTCGCATCCATGGCAGAGACTAACGGAGGGCGGACCAGTGATGCACTGCCTAGACTTGCACACTGTTGACGCGTTTTGGCGTGCGGCACGCCGGTGAGGCAAGGATTGTGTGCTTGCATGGAGGCACCGGCCGCGGTACTCGTGCAGCGGAAATAGCCGCGACTGCAGCATGCGCGAGTGCCTCGTGAAGCAGGCCCACTGGAATAGGGGGTACGTCAGGCCACGCGGGGCGGATCGTAGGTTGAAAGAATTCGTAACTTAAGACGGTGACATGCATGCCTGGAGTCACAATCCTTACCGCGCATTGCCCCTTCATGACAATGACATGCCTTGCCTCTGGCTACCCAGCGGCCGCTACTTCCTCAGCGCTGCTCACCTCCATGTGATCCAACTGCTTAAGCGCGGGACGATGTTCGCCGAAACGATGACAAAGGCGCGCCATCCTGCGACTTGCGGCTGTTCGACCGCGCGAAGCTCGTGCCAGTCTGCCAAAATCAAATGAGCAACAGAGCATAGATTAGTAGGGCATACGAGTAGCACTGGGCAAGCGCACTAGTGGATAGGGGACGGGGTATATGGATGAATCATGCAGGGGAGAAGGGCCACCTGCAACGCGTCGGAGACGCTGGTGGGCAGGCCCAGCTGCCCCCGGGAGGTGGCGGCAAAGCAGCGCGCACTGAAGTTGAGGGCGGCGACAGACTCGGGGACGTCCTCCGTGCAGGGCGACAGCGTGGTGAGCACGGCGGCCTTGGGGCTCGGAGGCATGAGGGAGTCCTTCAACAGGAGGCTCAGCTGCATGCAGCGCCCACGTCATATTATCGTCAGCACCACACGGCGATTCCATGCATTGAATCGGTGGGACAAATCAGCCGCATGACACAGTGCTGATTTCTCTGCTCATGTATATATGAATATGATTTGTACCGTAGCCTTATGTTTCCTGTTCTCGGTAGCAATGTTTCGAAACGACGAGGCGCCAATCGTGCTGTTTCGATGTGATGGTGGATTCTGGTATCAGACCCCCAAAGCTGGTGTTACCATTATGAAATATATGTACCTCAGCTGTACCAAATTAACAAGCTGGAAACGTATTACCATTTGAAAATGGATTATTCCTATTTTAAGCCGAAAATGTACCAAAGCTCTTTGTATTATAAGACCGGGGCCTGATTTAATTGCATGCTCTTCACGAATTAGGGGCCCTCGGGACAGCCCAGAATGAATGAGTATTCGTGACTCGCCGCAGACAATCCGGCAATGGGGAGCATGTTTGGAGACGTTTCATCAGGGGGCAACCAGCGCGGCGACACGCAAGCGTCAACGACCCGGCTGACGTGCAGGCAGGTCAGGGCAGCCTCACCACGTGGGCGTCCCATGCCGGGCGCTGTCCCTTGAGGCTCGCCACGAGGCAGTCGCCCAGGTGGAGCACAGACGCGGGCGCATCCTTGGCGCCGGCGGGGGACGTGGCCGCCAGCTGCGCGATCTGCAGCTTCCCGGACGACTCGGCGCCCGAGATGCGGTTCTTCGCGGTCACAAAGATGGTGTAGAGGAGAGAGCAGCCGCGTGGGGGCTCGCGCCTCGCCCCGGGGAGCGCCGCGACGCCCTGGTCCAGCACCGCCACCGCGCTCCCCAGGTCGCCTATGAACACGGGCGCCACGGTCTCGCCCGCTGGCCCCGGGGTGCTGCCATCCGGGCCCATCAGGTCCCACACCTCCTCCTCCCCAATCTGCACGCCAAACGCAACACCTCGTTAACACGTGTACAAGGCCTGTCAACAAATGCGGCCTTCCTAGGCATTTTTGTGGGGGTTACCCCCGGGGGGGGGGGGGGGGGGGGGTCACCTGCAGCATGCTCACGCCCACATGCGACTGAAACAGACCCTCCCGTGCCTGCGTCAGATTGAACACCTCTCCCAGCGCCAGCATCATCAAGCCGGGCTCCCCCGGCGTCCCTGCGCGGGGCACGGGCACCCATGGACACCGCGGGTCTTACGGGACCGCCCGCCGCATGTGCGCACCCCACCCTCTTCGGTGGCTAAGGAACAGAGAACCGGCTGCAGTGCTGAGAGTGTCAGGAGCATGAGAGGTAAGGACGTATCAAAGTCGAATGTATCCGCCATGCCCGAGCGATGCCCATTTACACAGTGCTCGGACCTGGACGCAGAACGCTCCAGAAACAGATTGACTCCTGTGGTGAGTATGTGAGAGAGTATATCAAATTATCTTGAGAATACATGTAAGAGTACATCACAGTGACTATAGGTGAATATAGAGGATGCCATTTGCAAGTACTGAGTGAGAGATAGGATATAGGCATAGGTACAGGTATATGCATAGTGATAGTGCTAGGGTATAGGTCATACGGTATATGGCTAGGGGCAGACGTATAGAGTGACAAATGCGGGTGGGTAACAGGATACATACTGGTGCAGACATCGGCCAATGAATGCTGAGCGGGCTACGGGTGCCGGCGCACCTATGTGTGGACCCTTATCATACGTCTCAAATTAGGGTTGCATGCAGCCTGCCTGTCAGAACATTCGCTTTCGCTTCGACTACGTTTGACCTCTGGCAGGCAGGACTGGTTCTTGTTCGTGTTGTTCTTATACTCGCGCCGGTACCCGTGTACGGACACATGCGATGGATTGGGAACAGTAGGTTCACCACAGAATGCCCGGTAACACACTCAGACAGGCACATTGTGCATTATCATACTACAACATCTGGGCGATTGTGTTGCCTGATTCAGACCCCCTGCGGCAGCAGCTGTTGTCACCCAGGGTGGCGGCTCACCCAGGATGCTGTGCTTCTTCCCGGATTTGCCGGCACCGTGGACGAGCACCGCCGCGGAGGCGCCGTCCACCGCGGCCTGGATGAGCCCCAGCACCTCGCGGCACACCGCGTCCTGGCCATCGTGCTGCGACAGGATGCGGTCAAATCTGTAGATCTGTGGGTAGCCCAGGACAGCAAGTGTGTGTGTGTGTGTGTGTGTGTGTGTGTGTGTGTGTGTGTGTGTGTGTGTGTGTGTGTTTGGGGGGAGGGGGGGGGGGGGGGGGGGGGGGGGGGGCTCAGAATAAGTCTGACGAACATGCCACACAACATCGTATAACACACTATAACCAGTGGGCGCAAAACTGCTCATACATCGTCCGCAAAGGCGCACCTTCTCCGCCGCCGCTGCGGGCTTCACCAGCACCGAGTCCGCCCCAATCGCCTCCACCGCAGGCGCGCCGACGTGCGGAAGCTCCTTGGGAGCCGCGCGCCGGATGCGCGCGATGACCGGCACCGCGCCGTGGCCCTCCAGCGCCGAGGCGGTCAGCTCCAGACGCCGCTGGTGCTCACTGCGAGTCACCTACCCCCGTCAGACCAGCCCTTGACAGGGTGACGATATACACCCTGGTTCCGGCCAAACCCGTAGTCCGCACCTCAGCAGCAGATCTTTGAAGGCCTCCTCCCGCTCCAGCGCCAGCCTCAGCTCGCGACGCGCCTCCTCCGCCTCGCCCTGCTGCACCTCCTGCTCCTCATGTGCGCTGGCCTGGTCTCGCAGGAGGGTGGTGCATGTTCTCAGTCACCCACGGCCAGTATATTCCCTACCTGCACACACCGCAGGCTACCCCCCCCCCCCCCCCCCCCCTGCGCGGCCTGATCCTACTCGATAGATGGATGGGTCACCTCCTGGGCCGCGGCTGCCGCCATTGCCGGTAGGTGCGTCCCCGCGAGCTCCGTCAGCTGTGCCGAGTGGACGCCCACCAGCTCGCCCAACATGTCGCGCAGCTCCTCGTTGGCGCGCCGCAGCGCAGCCGCCTGGCCCTGCAGCCCCTGCATTGCCACCGCCTGGCGCTCTAGCCGCAGCCTGGCCCCAACCAGCAGATGTGACCACAGCTCATCAGACTGCCCAGGAGACACCCCCCCCCCCCCCCCTCGCCCCCCTTGGCAGGGGACGCCGTCCAGCCTGTGGAGGCAACCTGCTAGCACGAACCCACACATGCAGCAGCACATGCTTCCCCGGCCGCACCTCAGCACCGTGGCCTCGCTGGCGGACTTGCGGAGCAGGTCCTGGCTGCGGGCCACCTCGCGCTCTATCTCCCGCGCCGCCGCCTCACGCACGCGTGCGACTCCATCTTCCGCCGCCTGGAGAGCTCCCTGCCGCGAGGTGTTCACGGCGCCCAACACCACACTGAGTCCCCCATCGAGCCGAACAAGCCCCAGCCAACCAGGCCACAGCTAACGCCGGCAAGCAGACATAGTCGCCGCCGCACTCGGGCAGGCAGCAGTATGGAGTCTCCTGACCCGCCCCAGCAAACCGCAAAGTACACTGCCCCTTTTTGTTTTCATTTCTGACAACAATATTTTTTGTTTCGTTATTCTCCGCTTCGCCTCACCTTCAGCTCGCTCAGCTCCTGCGACACCGCCGCGTCATGCTCCGTGCTCTGTGGGCCCGGCGTGGCACAGGTTCGCGCGTCAGGCAGTCGCGGACAGGGACCAGGGGGAGCAGCCTGAGTGGCAGGCACCACTGCACGCACCTCCTGCAGGCGGCTCTCCAGGTTTCGGACCGACTTGCCCACCGCGTCGCGCAGCTCCCGCAGCTGCCCGGTCGAATCGCCCACCGCCGGCAGCGAGTAGGACGCGCCCAAGCGCGGCGACGAGCTCTGCTGCGGCATCGGGAGACCATCGCTGTCAAATTCCCTGGCGTCGGGCTCCACGGGCCTAGGGTGGCGACTGCCACCGCCGCCCTTTGTCGCCGCGTTCCCCATCGGCCGGCCTATGCGGCTGGTGGCCTACAGGCAGCGCCCCCGCGGCCTCGCGTGGAGACCGGCTGACTCGCGCAGCGAGTGAGTGGACTCCCGGGAGGAAGACCGTGGCACGCCGCCGTGTAGGCTCACTACAGGGCTCTGGACTAGATATGGGGTCTTCCCTAAGCGCAGCCTTTGGCGAGACCCCCGGCAGCGACTGACTGAGCACAATAACGTTAACTTCACACCGGCTGGGGGTCGGGGCAGACAGGCTATGTATGCTGGGTTGCTGGCTTGCCGAGTTGCTGGCGCAAACTACGACGACCCGTGCGATGATGAGTCGCTATGCCCCTGCTTGCAATGGTTTATTTCGTCGACTTCGGAGATGTGGTGACAGTGGCGGCGAAATTATGTTTTTTGGAAGGGGCGGCACGGACGCGCGTCACGCGCTCTCCGCTTCACAGGCGGCATTACGAATTAACATTACTACATAAGGGCTTTCACAAAAGCGCACCACTAACAGAACTAACAGCAACTATGAGAGGTTGCCAGCAAAAGAGAGACACATTACGAATAATTTAACTAATTATGGCAACGCCTCCCGATAGCTGCTGCGACAGCTGACCCCTCTGCAGAAGCGTTGCCTTCCAACGGGCAAACAACCGCAGGAGTGATGGAAGAGGAAGATAAAGCGACGTTAGGTCTGGGTGTAGTGGGCCGTGGAGGTCGTAGGGGCCTCGGCTATCCCACTACAAATAGTTAGGAGGTGTGAAAGAACCGGCTCAGTTCCGGCTTTTTAATCGCTAAGACAACGACAAGACTACCGTCTCGCTCGCCTTCCCTCGCTCCTGCTCCACACACCACTATTCAACCACATCATGGCACCCAACCCGAGTCGTCCAACTGAGACTGAAGGGGACGCTCACCTCGGGACCCTAGCAGCGCTGGTGGCTGAGCTCCGTCGTATGTATGTGGAGGGACGCACGCATAGCGATTGATTGATTGATTGATTGATTGGTTGGTTGATTGGTTGCGTCGTTTGCTACGCGTTGTCGAAGTGCATAAGGATGACATTTTCGTCGACAACAAGGACGACGGCGGGAGTCAGAGAGCTGACCATGCTAGCCTGTCATCTCTCTGGCCGAGAAAGGCTAATGGAGCTGAGCTCAGCGGACCAGACGCGTTACGCGGCACTGTACGACAGTCTATTGGTGCGCATTTCGGGCAACGGCCTGCCGCCAGCAAGGTGCGGCGAACCACAGAAGGATGGCAAGCATTGCTCGCACGCCCCATCGGGTAAGGCACCGCACTGAGGCAATCACAAGGTCCAATGCACGGCCTACAGATTCTGGCGAAGGACAAGGATGGCCGGGGCCCTCATCGACCGGCTACGCTTTGTTGCATCTGCGGCAAGACATCGGACGAGCATATGGATTGATTTCCTGGGGGAGGTGGTGCGTTGCGAGTTTTGTGCCACGGGTGCTGTCAAGTCATGCACACGGATGCTCGAAGACTTCGCTCGCACGGACATGCCGTACAAGCACGCACGACGTATGCGCGGCGGTGTGCTACGACACACGCTTAGAGTGGGGTCTCCTACTCGGACGTGCACTGAACGACGACAACGAGCCAGTGAGACCAAAGTCTGTGTTACGACTACCGGTGCACGAGACTCTCTTCCGTGACCCGCAGCATATGCCGTCAGCTTCGGATGAGCCGCCGACGTCTGCCAACAACCAACAACAACAGCAACAACAGCAACGGCGGGCACCTTCAGCGAGAGAGCCGTTGTCTCAGGGCGTGAGCTCCGCGGAGAGGGAGCAAGCCGCCCTATTAGCGGTAATGGAACTGGTGCAAGGGATCGCTACCCGGACGGAGGGCGTCGAGCAGACTTTGGCGGGACTTAAGCGCTCCGCGCCCGTTCCGGCACCGTATCTACCAATGAACGCCAATTTCGCTGGAGCGCCGTTACCTTACGGCACCCTGCGTCCGCCGGCGCCCGAGCGTCAGGTGACGTACGCCACTGACCTTAACCAAGGGCATTACTTGCATACTAGTTATCCGATGGAAGTCGATTACACGGCGCGAGGCCAGGGTGAGAAAGGTCCGGCCTTTTTAGTTTCATGGGCTACAACCGTGCAAGGGTCACAATCCACCGTCGCCAACTCGAGACTTACTCGCGAAGCCTGCTAGCGTATCACGCTCGGCTTATGAGCGTGGGCGACGTGGCGTGGTTCGACCCGTGTACGCAGCTGGGTGCGCGGCGCCGTGAAGGAGTGGCGCGGGTCGTGGTTCGATTGAGATTGCTCTACGGCACCAAGCTGGCGCTCGAGGAGGGTCGTGCACGACCGGGTCAGGAGCTGTCGTGGGACACGATTTTTCGCTATTATTTGTGCAAAATGCACGATCATGATTTTCGCCAGCAGGCGGACACTACCTTCGGGCCGGAGGGCGTTTTCCGCATCACCCAGTCATGTGTCAACTAGAGTTGTTCGATGCACATGTGGCGCCGCACTTCCATGACAACCTACAGGAAGAGCTAAACCCCTTCGCACAGCGCAACGTCAGCGCGCTGTGGATCGAGCCGAGTGTTGGGCCGGGCTTGGCCGGTGGTGGCGGCCTAGGCACTGGAGCAGGCGGCAGTGGAGAGAGTGGCGGGCCGATACAGACCCCTCGTAAACCGTGCTTTCTATGCGGCTCCGACCAGCACAATGCGCGTAAGCATCCCGCCGACGTGCCCGTCACCCGGCCATGCGCATACGCTGTGGGGCCAAACACGCCCGCGCGGGTCGATTAACAAAGGGGGCTCGACGTACCCCCACATCAACAAGATGCTGATCCTGTTCCACAAATTAAATGTGCCAGATGTACAATATGCGTGTAGTGGCACGGCACATCCCGGTAAAACACAACAGTCTGGCGGACGGCCTTTCCCGGTTGAAGGGGCGCCTGGACGATCAAGATTCATTGGCAGCTGCTGCTCGATATCTACCGGCGGCTGCTCGCCGAGGTCGGACCCTTCGACGTAGATGCCTGCTCCGACCCCCTTGGCCGCAACGCTTACGGCAAGGTATTTGGGTCGGCAATCGATTGCTGCCTACATCATCAGTGGTGACACCAGCACGTTTACGGCAATCCGCCGTTCTCGTTGATCAAAGCGATTCTCAATCATTTTTGGGCCGAGTTTCAAAGGGCCCCCACCACGACGCAGGCCACAGCATTCGTTCTGCCGACATGGTTTTCGGCACCGTGGTGGAAGTTGCTCGCTAGGGCCCGCATCTTGGGCTATTTCCGGCAAGGCAGGGCCATATTTACGCGCCCGGACTGGCGCCTCGCAACGTGAGAGCACCCGGTGCCGCAGCAGCGCGTATCGGGCGGTCCCACTGAGTGGGGCGTCGTGCTAATTCATTTGCCTGCTGTGTTGTTGGAGGGCAGCGCCCCGCAGGACATCGACCTGCCTCGCTTGTCAGGCAGCCGACATGCGGACTTTATATTGTTGCGCGGACTGTGGGACGGCTTTGTGCGCGACATGCACAGGGCGAAGAGACACCGGTGCGGCTGAATGATTCATATGCACAGCGTGCAGTCTGCCAACGGGAACAGCGGGTCACGCTGCGGAATGGATGATACTAGGTCAACTGGTTGATAATCCGGAAGCACAACGCATGAGGACGTCATCCAAGGAAACTTATGAGGCATCGCTTGCCATTTTTCAACGGTTTTGCAGGGCGAGGTGTGTCACCGCTTCCAGCAACAGTAGGGCTGCTGCGGACGTTCATTGCACACCGCGTTTGTGACTTAAAACACCAGCCTACAACGCTGGGAGCTAGAATAGCCGCTATTAGTGACTGGCATGGGCGCCAGCATCGGTCGTTGTCACGCAGTGGTTGGTCGCTGACAAACCCCTGCCTGGAGGCGGCGGTCAGAGAATTGCTAACGGTGGTGGCCAAGCTCGGGCTGCACGGAAGCCCGACACTCGCCTGGCACTTGCCTTGGGCGAATTCCGCAATATCTACGGGCGGGGCTTCAACCTCAGCCGGTCATATGGTTTCCACCAGCGGTTATGCCCAGTCTTTCTGAACCTAGGTTGCCTGCGAAGGGGGGCTGCATCGCAGCTCCGGATAAACTATCATATCCTCCCGGATGGGTCCATATCATTCGCACCAACCTCATATGTACATATCTGCAGAGATGCGCACTCTCCACAGCCCTACATTCGCATCCGCAGTAATGTCGATAAAAATGTGAACAGTAGGCAAGAGGATGCTTTTGCATGTATTCCGGACACCATCGCATCGTTACATATCAAAGCGGTGCAGCTGCTTGCTTGAGCAATACATGAAGGCATTCCGCCCCCCGGCGGGTGGTTACTTGCTCACTACACCACCGACTACTCCTGGGTTGGCGAGGCCGGCTACATTTTCTGGCAGGCCTTACATTGGATTTTCAGTAGCTTTCAAGCATGCATATGTCCGGGCATATCCCAGCGCGGCAACCCGCGCACCGCGGACTTGGCCCGTGTTTCCAGCCATTCAAGCCGGAAGTCGCTCGCCACTTGGCTGTGGAACGCATACCACAGTCGGCGGTTGATCTCGGATGTGAGTCATTGGGCCAGCACAGAAGATGCGATATGGATGCGGACTTTCGCACATCGGTATCACGGATTTTGCTGCTGATTCCTAATTCATATATAATTACAAGCAAACAACATTCAGAGCCGCGTCGCGCAGCGCGATACGACTACATAATCTCGTACCGGTGTGCCGGGGCACGAGCGCGCTGCATGGGCCCACACGGGCGAGTTTCACCGGTGAAATGTCTTCTTCACCGACGACGCCCCGTTGTACGCAGCGCGTACACGCCGGCGTGCTCCGCAGGACCTGCGAAGGGCTAGCTTGGGGGGCGCCTCGCCAACCACCGTGCAGCGGTGCTGACAGAGAACGGTGGCCGGTACATACAGCTCCCCGATCTCGCTTCCCGGCGGCGACCGCGCCGCTGATGACGCTACGTAAAACGCAGTTGCGTACACGTCGGCGTACACTTGGTTGATCTAGCGGGTGTTAAACCGGCGGGCGCTGTTTTCTACGGCGTAACCTACAAGTCTGTGAGTGGAGTCTGTTAGGAGTCAGGTCTAATGTATTGGTTGCTCTTCGATAATACTGAATATCGATGAAGCTAGAGCCGGCACCTCAGACTGGCCAAAACTAATGTTCGGCAGGGGCCACTTCGAGCATACACTATAATGTATTGCTTTTACATTTTAAATTGAGAGTGGCCCAGCCTCTCCAAAATTATCGATTTCGTCGACTTCGGAGCTGTGGTGACAGTGGCGGCGAAATGATGTTTTTGGAAGGGACGGCACGGCCGCGCGCGTCGCGCGCTCTCCGCTTCACATGCGCCATTACGAATAATTTAACTAATTATGGTAACGCCTCCCGATAGCTGCTGCGACAGTTGAACCAGATGCAGAAGCGTTGACTTCCAACAGGCAAACAACCGCAGGAGTGACGGAAGAGGAAGATCAAGCGACGCTAGGTCTGGGTGTAGTGGGCCGCGGGGGTCGTAGGGGCCTCGGCTATCCCACTACAAATAGCTAGTAGGTGTGAAACAACCGGCTCAGTTCCGGCTGTTTAATCGCTCCCGCTCACCTCACCCTACGCGAATTAAGCCAGAGGAGTAGGAGTCGGGTCTAAGGTATTGGATGCTCTTCGATAATACTGAATATCGATGAAGCTAGAGCCGGCACCCCAGACTGGCCAAAACTACTGTGCGGCAGGGGGCACTTCGAGCAAGCAAACACTGTGATGTATTGCTTTTCCATCTCAAATTGAGGGTGGCCCAGCCCCTTCAAAAAGATGCCCTTTCCTGCCGACGTTAGTACCGGGTACTTTGCCCATACCCACTCTTCATGTGTACATCAAATTTCACAGGGAACTTCTGGTTTGCCGACGAATCCCAAATCTGGTTACAAATTGTGATTATCGGGGAATGATTGGCATGCACACAATAAGCCAACAGCCAGAGGGGGTTGGGCGGGCTGTGGTGCGCTCGATGGAGCGTGCCACAGCAAGGGAGAGTGACCGGTCGGTCTGCCGTGAAGGCATGTGACGGCCGTGATGACCGGCCCCCGTAATCAGGCGCGCGCAATACTCGCGCGCTACGGCCGCAGCGCCAGTAGGGCTATCTCGTTCCCCTACCTCTTGGGTTGAGCGGAGGAAAAGGAGAGCCGCGTCCGAAATCGCCTGGAATACGAGAGAATCGATACCGGTTACAATACGGTTTTATCACGGATTTTTAGGCGTCCGTCCTCCGTCCTCCTGCGCTGCGTCTTCGTGAATGAACCGTCATACGTTCAGTGTTCGCTCGTTTGATTTCTAGGCACTGGTCCGAAGACGGCAAGATTCTGAATGGATGCGCGTGTATTCTAGCCCAGGCACGTCATATATTCGTCTAAAACGCCAAAATAACGCGGTACCGCAGCGCGTTTTTACTGCTGAATCAGCAAGCGAGACTATTCAGCGACTATTCCTTACGACCTATACGGTCCAAGTATGGTGCTGTAAAAAGGGGTCGCCGCGGTGCGGGGGCAGTCCGCCGACCCGGGGCCCGGCGTCCGTCGACGGACGGGCGACGGTCGAACGACGGCGTCCGGCGTCCGGTGCCGGTACAGGCGGCGGGCGTGGCGATTCGCGGCGTGCCCGCCCCGTAGACCTGACGACCGGCCCGACCTGCGCGGCCTCGTGCGGGATGCGGGCCGCCTGTAGGCGGCTTGTACTGTATTGCTGATCTTGCAGTGCTGTTTTTTTTTTTTTGGGGGGGGGGGAATACAACTTTTAGCGGTGGGTTGGGTACCGGCCTTTTTGTAATGCACACCAGTAGTCAGCGGCTCGCTTTTACGCGGCTTGCAGATTTAATCTGTTTTACAAAATAAATTACTGACAAATCTAACGCTAAAAGCAGTATTACCCGGAAACAACAGTATTACAAGATCAACACTACAAGCCGGCTAAGAGCCGCCCGCATCCCGCACCAGGCTCAACCCAAGAGGTAGGGACACCTCCACAAATCCCCGGCGCGAAGCGCCGCTTAGTACAGATAGAGAAACCACAAAACAGGTTTAGAACATTTCACAAGGAATGTCTGGTTTGCCGATTAGAGAATGCCGGGCGCAGTAGGCCACGGGTGGGGGTCATCGCGGGCGGGAATGTTGAAGGCGAGGACATGCCAGCGGGGTGCACCAACGGGAAGGCGGTCGCCAGTACGGCCGGGAATGAAGAGGTCGTGGCGCGGCTTCCATGAGCGCATGTATAGTCGGAGCACATCTCCGCGACGAGGAGCTACTGCTGGGCACCTCAGCGACGCGGATGCCCGAGTGATGGAGCGGGAGACGGAGGCTACGTTGGGATTCCAAAATATGGAGCTGACATCATTTCTAGACCGTCCATGCCAACAACTCTCGGCTTCACAATGAGATGGGAACTTCTAGCTAGTTGTCACATGCAAGAATGGATCTTGTTGGGCCAGCTCGACGCGGCGTCAGGCACGTGGACGCTGGCTGTCCCCACTGCGCGCGGACGGTCATGACTCCGCATGAGCTGCGGGAGGTCGCCGCCGGGTACTCCTTTCTGCCTAGCCAATGCCTTGCCCCGGTGGTTGGGAGCCAAATCATTATGCCCTCGTCAGAGCACAACCCCGTCATGTCGACCTCTATGGCGACGCGCTCATGATTCTCCCGGCACATGAAGACGCCCACTGGCGTGTATAGCACGACGCTATGGCAGACGCCTTCCGCGATCACTGTGTTCACGACATGGGTATCGTTGTACGCCGGGAGGTGGATGACTTGTACAAGCATGCAGTGCCTCTCGGCAACACCGCACCTAGGGATGAACTCAAGGACGACCAGGTGCCGGACGCAGAGAGCTCCCTCCCGGTGTTCAACGTCGTAACATGGAGCTATGATCCCCGGAGCTTGAAGCCCACGCTGTTGGAAATCAAAACTATGCGCCGGTGTGGGGTCAAGTACAATGCGCGCGGTACCCCGGGCCACGGCTGTGGATCGATTTGAGCGCACCTTGTTGGGCGACCTGCAACGGGGGTTGGCATTGCATGACTCGGCGTGGCACAACACGGAGCCGGGACAGAAAGGCCCTCTTCGAGACATCCTTGACATGTCGGAGTACACATGCATGGTGCTATCACCGTGGGCGAGGTGAGCAGGGGGTGCGCCGCACTGTGCGCAGTGTCGCATGCTTAGCCATGGATCGGGGTGCCCTCTCATCGGGGGGAACTCGGTGCACCACCCGGGCTCGCCATGAGGCTTTACTAGCAACAGATTTTCTCGGGGTCCTGAGCTTGGTGGCGGCTTGAGAGCATGCTCGCTGCCTCATCGGACGGCGCAGATTTGTCCGCCATCCCGTCGCCGAAGCTGCACAGCACGTCCGTGGATCATCCTCGCACACATGTGCACGCGTGGCCCGGACTCTATCTGCACCGTGCGCGCATCACTCATCCATCCCGCCTCGTGCGGGAGGCGGGCCACTTTTAGGCGGCTTGCTGTGTTGATCTCTTAGTACTACTTCTCGTACCCATGGCTTTCCGTAACTGGATCGCTGCCTAAACGGCCGTCGTAGAGACACTGCAAGGATTTCACTGGTGGCACTGGGTTTGGTTCCACGGGGTAGAGTGAGGCGAAGGCAAAGTACTACTACGGGCGGCAGGCAGGGGGGCGAGCCGGCGAGGGCCAAGTCCTGTCCCGGGGGCGGGATTAAAAGTAATGCTTTTGGCCGTAGTCGTGGATTTGTTACGACTGCTGGCTTTTTATAATTCAAGCCCAAACTCGTACAAGTGCATATGTAAAATATGCTGCTGGTCGCCGTGAGAACCTGCACACCTTATGTACATCGGATTCGTAATACGGACTGCAGGTATACCTGTCACAATAATATAGTTACATGAGCTATATATCTGCAGAAGGTGATAAGGAAACCAACCGAAAAGGCAATAGAAAACGCCCATTACAGCAATTGCGCTGCCGAAGCAGCGCAGCACCTGAGGCATTGGGTGCGGAATAAGCACGCTCGGCAGACGCATCTAACTCGCATATTACCCGTCTGCACTCCGGTAAACTGTCATAATCACATCTTCAGGTGATATAGTGAACCGAGCGCAGCTGGTTTAAAATCATCAGCATCCGGCCCCTACTTCAGAGCGATGGCGGCCGCATGGGCATCCTGCTCGCTCATCAGACGCCCTGCTCCTTCGCTCCGGCTTCATAACAACACGACGCGCAGAGCCAGCTGCAGTTGCGGCAAAGTTATTAGCTGGCGTGTTCACGGTCAGCAGCCGGTTTGCGTACAGGCCAGGGGGAGTAGCCTCGCGGGGGCGGCGCTCCTGGGAGTGGCCGGCGCGATGATGGAGTACGTGTCCCCGGAGGGGCTCCGCTTGGACGGCCGCCGACCGCCGGAGCTGCGCGCGCTGTCGGCGGAGCTGGGGACGCTGGCCCGCGCCGATGGCTCAGCCACATTTCAGATGGGCAACACAAAGGTGCTTGCGCTGTTTTAGCCATACACGCCAACCCCATGACCCCGGCAGTGTCCGCCTTCGGGGATGGGAAGAGGAAAAAGTAGAGCGGCGGTGCAATGCCCGGGGGGTCGTCAGGCTGGAACCTAAAGGGGATGCGGCTGGCGGTGGGTGGGTGGCTTGCCAGTTGTTTAGTCTTCCGGCGCGCATAAAGGGGGGGAGACCTTGGACGCCAGAAATGCCGCTTAGTGGCGGGCGCTATTCCGCGCACCTGGTGGTACACAGGGCAGCCGGACGGAATCACCGTGCCCCAGCTCGGTACTGAGGTACATGCGCAGCGACCTTGAGTAGGTGCACGCGCCTGCTTCTACACCAGTACATTCTGGCATGTGCACATGTCGCGTTTTCTCAGATTGCTCCGGATGTTGGCGAGCCACAGAGAAGCAGCGCTGACCGGGTGCTTGAGGCGGGCTCGGGCGACTGAGAAATGTGCAAAGGGCGAGATAGCCGGGAATTAGGGCTAATCAGTGCCTTGTGCTGCCACCCATGAGCCTGGAGGCTGAGCGATGTGTCCTCGTTTCTACAAATGGTGCTCCTGGCAGGTGATGGCGGCGGTGTTTGGACCGCGTGAGATGGAGATTCGGTCGCAGGCGCAGCAGGACCGGGCGGTGGTGAAGTGTGAGTACGCGATGGCGCCCTTCAGCACGGGTACGCGCCCCCTCCTACAACCTCATGCGCGATCCCACTCGAACACGGGCCACCCACAGCCCTCGTTCATCACAGCGTGGACGGTGGGGCACGCTGGCTAGGCGGGGAGCGGCGGCGTCGCGGCAAGACGGACCGCCGCAGCACGGAGCTGACGATGGTCATCCGCGAGACACTGGAGCAAAACATCCTGGTGGAGCTGCTCCCGCGGTCGCAGATTGACATCTACGTGCAGGTGAGACCGCATACTGACAACCCATCCTCACTTCTCACGTGTCTGCCGCAATGTCCTCTTTCCTCTTTTTCCTCCCCAACGCGTCATATGCAACCGGACAACTCCCGCCAATGGGTGCTCACGTCGCGGGGAACTCCCGGTATGTCGTGTCTCCCCCAGAGCACCAAACGTTTTGGACACCATAATGACTCATTCCTCTCCGCTTTCCCTGGGCGTTTTTTAGGTGTTGGAGGCGGACGGCGGCACGAGGTGCGCGTGCATCAACGCCGCCATGCTGGCGCTCGCCGACGCCGGCATCCCCTGCAAGGACCTCCTCTCCTCCTGCGCCGCGGGCTTCCTGGACAGCACCCCGCTGTTGGACCTCAATTACACGGAGGATGCGGGCGGCGGCCCCGACGTGTCGGTCGCCCTGCAGAACAGCCAGAACAAGGCGAGCCGCGCTCCCACTGTCTCGCCTCTGCCTGCCGCGGTCCCTAGGCTAGTCCCTATTCAGAAAGAGCGGCCCCTATGCATGTTATGTATTGATACGTATAATGATGCACATGTTCATTGCAACGTTTCCTGGGGGGTTTCCTACGGGCCTTCCTTCATGCGCCCCCATGGCTAACCCTACTGTTATCGAGGGCAGACTTGTCATCGGCCCTGCTTTGTGCGTTTGGCCGCCCTCGGCAGCTGGGCACATGTGATGATGTTCGCTGCCTGTCACTGGCAGCGCACTCACCAACCTCTCTTGGCTGTGTGGAACAGGTGGTGCTGCTTCAGATGGATAACAAGATGAAGCGGGACGAGTTCCAGGCGGTGCTCAAGCTTGCCGAAGAGGGCTGCCGCGCCGTGGCGAATTTCATGCGCGCCAAGATGCTTGAGCGCACGCGGTTGCTCGCCAACGCGCGCGGCGCGGTGCAGTTGTGACGCGCCTTTCCGACCCTGCTCGGTCCGCCTCCCCCATCCGCCAGCACATCCCTGATGGAGCTGTGATGCATTGCCATTGTGGTCCCACTCCACAAGAGTACTAAGGCACGATCAGGATCCACGCAGTGTAGCCCCCCGCCCTGAACCTCTCCCTCGTACCGGGCATTAATTTGAAAAATAATATGCAAGCATAAAGTACAATAACGGAAATAATCGCTGCACTAGCAGCGCTGCGGCGATTTTGTCAGAACTGCCAGGCGAAATCTCACCGGACCAGTTATCGGAGTAGACCAAGTTGGGGGGGGGGGGGGGGGGGGGGGGGACTTCAGACCACCTCCGAGCGCCGGAGTTTCCATTTTCACGGCCAATTCTCCTTAGTTCAACCCCGGGCATGTTTTACCAGCTGACTGCTTGCTTTACCGGGAAACCAGTTGTGATGTACCGGTTATTATACAGTCAAACAGCTAAGCGATAACCGATTTGAAACCGGTTATCGTACAGTACGATCTCGGGTATTAATCGACAACGGGTGTATCGTATTTTGATATACTCCTACTCGTTAACCATCGCCGCACGGGCCGGTGCGATTCAAGGGAGAAGGGTGCAATGCGAGGTACAGGGCGCGCGAGTACGCTGAGCAGTAGGAACATTACATACCCCCGCGGAGGTCTGCAGGGTCCCCGAGATTCAGCTTTGAGCCATTTCACCAAACAGTTGAATCGCCATGCTGAGGGACACGAGGGTAGGGATGTTGGGGTTCTAAACATCACCTTGTGAAGAGACGGGAGGGATAAGTTTGCGCATGTGCCTTATCCCACCGCTGTGGATAAGTGGGATCAGAGCGTTTCTTTTATGGGAGACCCGGGAAGGGAGGAGAGGAAGTTGCAGGGGGGGGGGGGGGGGGTCGCGTATGCAGGCATGGCCATTGCAGAGGCAGCAGCATGCACATACGACGGCTTAGAGGCTGAGCATGGTGAACTCCACGCGGCGGTCAGCGGAGAGGTCGATGGTACCGTACTCCTCCTCCTACGTGGGCGGTGCGCAGGAGCAATTGAGCAAGGATTTGCGTTCAGTGGGAGCAGGGTCGTTGCACGCAGGTCAGGACAGCGGCTATCTGGGGGCCATTAGAGGCTATCTGAAATTGAAATATTTTTTTGTTTTGAATAGCCGCATCCTGTTGGCCGAGGAGAGCTCTTCCAGGGACATTCGGGTTTGCGCCCAATGGATATGAGTCGCAATGACACTAACCGATACATTCTTTCACCGCGCCGGTTTTTATATGATACGTCAGTAGACACTAAATAGGCCCGGTTATCACAGCAAAAAGTTAATACCCGTCAGTGTACAAGGTTTATCAAGACATGCGCAAGGCCGGCCACAAAGATCACCAATACTGCATATGCTAGCGAGGCTCACCCAGTTGGTGTTGATGGGCGTGGAGCCTCCCGCTGCGACCTGCTCAAAGCGCTCCAGCACGTCCAGCAGTGCCTCCCGCAGCGCCTCTCTGCTCGCCAGCCGCGGCTGTGTGCTGGCCAGCGCCGGAAGGCGTCCGCCCTTCAGCCGGGCGCCCTCCAGTGACCAGCCGGGCGGCGCCTCCACCTGCTGAGTTCGCACGGGGTTGCCTATTGGCTGCGCCCCGCCAGCGCCCTCCTCCTCCTCCTCACCGCCAGCGTCATCCCCGGACTCCACATCGCCTGAGCTGTCGTCAGATGAGCTGCCACTGTCGGTCTCATGGTCGGTGTCCGTGCTGCTCACATCGTCAACCTCAGTGTCCTCCGGCTCTGACAACACCACAACCTCATCGTCGCTCGTCTCATAATCTAGCATCTGCGGGAGCGGCTGCACAAAGCCGGAATCGCGCAGCTGCTGCCCCTGGCTTGCATGCCCGCCCTCCTCCATGGGGGTGCAGATGAGCACGGCGCGCAGCGCGTTAATGTTGTGGCTGGAGACGCCCAGCCCGAGCAGGCGGGCGGCGAGGTAGAGCACCGCCACGGCCGCGCGGGCTGCAGAGATGCGGCGCGCAATGTAGCGCGGCGCGTCCGGCTGGGTGTATCCGGTCACTCGCATGCGCATGCCCTGCGTGGAGGGGCATCCACAAGGGAGCAAGGCGAGGGGAAATCGTTGGAGAGATGCCATGGACATGTCTATGCGCCTGCGCCTCTGATGCGATGCATGCGCGGCCGATAGCAACCACCCACGATGGCCATCCAGTATGCATCAGTGAGCGATAGCATTGGCTGCGAGGGCCGTGGCCGAGCGTGAGGGTGCGCTGGGGCCCGTACCTTGTGGTTGTACATCAGCTGAGCTATCTCCTCGAGGCAAACGATGGTGCTGTTCGGGCCATCTCGCACCAGGTGGTTGCTGCCAAACCCGAACTACGTCCCACAACCACAGATGGCGGTGTTCAGATGCTGATTTCGGGAGCCACTTTCATGAATTCCGTAGGTTGTCGTTTCTATGTGCTGGGAGGGAGGGTCAGCAGGAACAAACTAAAACAAAAAAGTAAAACGTAAAATAAAAAAGGAGCGCCGAAGAAGTCGGCGGTGTAATTAGCAGGTGCTTGGCGAGGGGAGGCAGCTACACCTTCAGCGGCCGAAAGCGGGGCGGGTTCTCCGCGAGATGGAGCCTCTCCAGGCACCACTCGCCGTCCGGCAGCTCTAGCGGTAGATCGCCCACGCGATGGATGCGTCGCAGCGTGTGCCAGTCTCGGCTCGCCACAACCCACTGCACCGCCTCCTCCGTGTTCAACCCGTCGCACAACGAGCGGCAGGCTGCCTTGAGGCGCGCGATGGATTTCGCAGGCAGAAACTGCGTGCGGCATTGCGGCAAGCGACGGATAAGGGAGTTCGGATGGACATGTTAGGGAGGGAGGGAGGGAGCGCTGGCTGTCGAGAAGGATCGAGAACGATAAAGGCTGAGCGGCGTTTTCGACTGTTGTGACGAATGAACAATAAAAACTTGGGGTTTCCACTTTCGAAGGCCGACCGGCAGACCTTACAGACGTCGAGGAAGACTGTGTGGTCCGCCAGTGCGAGCAGCGGGAAAGGGTCGGGGTCCTCGTCATGGGGGTACTCGAGGTAAACTGACTCGGAATCGTCGAGGTTTGGGTTCGCGTCCTCGGACAACGGCGCCGCCAGCCGGGTGCGCTTCGAGGGGGGGACTGCCGCGTTGGGCGGAGCGACGCCCCCCTCGCCGACCATCACCTCGGCGCGCCGCGCCCGCCGGCCGTAGTAAGTGACGATCCCCGCCAGGCCAGCCGCAGCAGCGGCTAGCGCAGCAAGCTGAAAGCCTGTAGATTCTGTTGCTCCCGACAGCATCGAGCCTCAGAGTTTCGCCACACCGCCGTGCAGCAGTCCGGGTCGCTGACGAATGCCACGCCATGCGATGATACTTGCCCGCTGCCTGAGCGTCGCGTAGTCATCGCGCATTTATAGACGATGATATAGGTAGACGACACTGTGAAGTGGGCCGCCCACCCGCGTGTGCCCGCGCGGTAGCGACTATTATCATTTATTAAGATGGATATCATTATTCCTGTAGAGTTTTAATTACGAGGCGGCTGTATTATTATATACCGAACCAGAGCGTGCCAACACGCAAAATTCTGCGGATGATACGACGATTTTTCGTTTATAGGTATGCATGACATCCCTTAAGTAAATTTCCGACTCGGGACCGGGTACATCAATTCGGTACCAGGGTACGTCGCGACTTGAATGAGGACCGCCTGAAAATTGGGCCAACGCGCGGATAGGTTGGCTGGTTTGGATTACAAAAGGTTGGCTGGTACTCGTACCAGCTGGCCTAGGCCTTCTGTTCGGATTACGGGTAGCGAGCAAAAAGGCCCAAATTCAGAATCGGCCCTACTTATTCAAAACATTCCAGTGTGCCCCCGTAGCTGCCCTGGTAGTCGGTAATGAAGCATGGGTCGGCTCAACAACTTACCCGGGAAGGAGGCGGTGAGTCAAATTCTTGAAACATAAAGTTTAACAATGTTTTCAAGACGAAAATTGCCAGCCGGCTGGCTATCACTCACCCATCCACCCGGCACCAGTTGTCGCCATGCATGGTGCACTCAACATGTAATCCTAAGTGAGTGTGATCACTACACACATGTTTTCATTCATTGTTTCTGCAATGCCGCCATTATCTTGCGCTCCCCTAGGACCTGCAAGACAGACTGCTGATGCAACATGGGAGGCAGCATCGCGGCTACTGCGGTGCTGCCCACAGGCACTAAAACATATTAATAACATGTTTCAGATGTGACAAAAGCCCTCACACGACTTTGCACAGTACTGTTAAACGACCCTAACAAAGTGCGGAAGCTGGGAAATCGTTGGGGGGGGGGGGGGGGGGGGGGGGCTAAACCAACCACAAATTGAATTTATCTGAATAGCCTAAAACTGGGAACAATGTTGCGTAGCTCGGACCGTCAAAATTCCCTAACTTTAAGATAAGTTAAAATGAAAATGTCATTTGGGATATATCCGACGATACTATGCACCCATTCAATGAGATAGCATTTTGTCGAATGAAATCGGCATTTCGCGCAAACTCGGATTTGGTCAAATTCTTCGGATGCATAGCATTACGTGAAATGTTCGACTTTCTAGTCTGATCCGTTCTCCATTTCCCCCGCGGCCAAAATGATGTTTAGAACTACGCGTGTCGGCGAAAAAGCTGACAACCTACCTCTTTTTTTGTATACCCTCCTTGTAACTGTGTATCTGTAGTATGTAATGGTAGTCGCCAACACTGGTACCGGTACCGATGTAAAACCCTAAAACCCTAAAAGGATTACGTGCAATAGGTGAAACATTCTTTTTCGCCCCCAGGACATGACTGGCAACCGGAGACGACGGTTCGTTGGTCAACTATCCGCAAATTGCCGAAGCATCCCGCACAACCGCCGTCCTATCCTAACCAAATCACTGATTTGGAAACCTGCTTTCGCCCGTACAAGAATAGCATGGAGGAATGCATCCTATTCTGACCAAATAGCGACCGTGTTTGGATATCTCGCGATTTCAACTGATGACGCCATCCGCGCCCGTGACGGTAGCCGCTCCTCCCCGCCGCACCATAGGCTGTGGGTAGCGGCTCGGAGCCCCGTGCGTGCACATTATCTCCGTACTCACTGACGGTATCGCATTGCGCCGCCACATGTGGCACCCGCCTACCACCATGGCGCCGCTCAGACTGGCGCACACATGGCGGGCGCGTCCGACTGCTCGCCGCCCGCCATGCATGTGTTCCTCGCCGTCATCGGTTGGGATGAGAGCAAAGATATGGCGTTCTTTCTGTACCCCAGCCATAGCCCCTAGGCAAGAAACGTTGACTGAATGTCGGGTTGGGGCGGTCGCCTCGACGTAGGCGGCCGAACACGCAGCAGACGGTAATGGCGGCCGGGTGGTGAGTGTGCCACGGGTGGGGCGCGGGCAGCAGGTGGGCCACCCATTGGCGGCGGCGAGTTCGTTACACACGGCAGCTGCGAGCCGTGCGATGAACGAGGGGCGCATGTGCGCCGTCCATCCAGTCTCTTTGACGTACCGACAGTTACGCGACCAAATAGGAAACGCGAGTGATTGGGTCACTCGCCGAGGTCCGACTTACTAGAGCCTCGTGATTTGACCACCAATCCGAACACTCGCGATGAACTAATCACGATCTGGACCGTACTATGAACGAGTACTAACGTCATCAAGGATCCTACGGCCACGATGTTATTAATGTACGGGTTGCCAAATACGTGAGGATTTGGTTAGGATAGGACGGGGGTTGTAAATATAGGGCGGGTGAATTAGATTCCAGTGACAAAATTTCCAAAAGGATTGGATCACCGTCTACTAATAATAATCAAAATACCCGGCATTGATCACGAAAGGTCCGCCCTACCCGTTTGGTATTGCGAGTTGGGGCAATCGCCATCCCGCGGAGCAAAACATTTCGGGAGTAGTGCGATATCTCATGTGGAGATACATGTGCAACACCATGGCATCAATGTGAGGGAGGGCCCGACGCCATAAGTGGCGGAAAGTTTTCCCATTCCCAGTAAAATCCAGGGCGCCGTGAAGGGAGGGGGGGGGGGGGGGGGGCGGTGGGGGACTACCCCGCCCAAAATGCAGTTAAGTCCTCGGGTGTTGACGCAACGACCTGCCTATAAATGAACTCCGGAACTAACAACGCCATCAAATTATGACGGCGATACCCCACCGCGTTCACTCAACCAACATACACTGAAAACTAAAAAATATTATGCAGCATCAGGCACTTGCGACTGCTGTAACCCTCGTCTGTAGATGGAGTCCCTACCAGGGTTGCCCTGAAGGGGCTTCAGTTCAGGCCACTTCAGGCTGAAGTCCCGACTTCAGCTGAATTCAGTTCAGGCTGAATACCTAGCGAAAATGGCCTGAATACCCCCTACCTGAAGTCCCTCTAAATGTACGAGTTTTGAGTTTAGCGGCTAGCGGTATAATCCATTCGCTCTGATATGTCCGAATCCGCAGAGAAATTGTACTATAATCGCCCTAGGTGTCGCACATGGCCGCATCCGTACCAGGCCCACATATACGGCATATAGTACATGATTGTGCGCCAATAGTATATTGCGCAGTGTTAAACGGTGTTTTCAGTTTCTGTAAGGATTAATGCGCCATCCTGCACTTGCTGTATTCCTTGGTGGGGCGGCAACGCAGGCTGGCGCCCGCCGCCAAGAAATACGGAATACAGCATCACCAAATGGCGCGCGATCACAGCACTACACTCTCCACTCTCAAGTCTCCAGTCTCAACCCTACGCCCAGTCCCCTCCCCTCCCCCCCCCCCCCCCCCCCCCAAGCTGATTATGGAAGCCGCGCAGGTTGCCTCGGAGGCCGCCGAACCTTACGCCGGCGCTGCGGAGGCCGAAGTCGACATGCAGGCCGCCGGCAACGAAGAGAGCATGCCGCCGCCGCCACCAGGTTCGCGCCCCGGCCCATCCCGGTATACGAACCGCCGTAACGTTGGCGACTCGTCGCAGTGCACTTTGCCCCGGCCCGACAGTGCCAGCGCTGAACCACCGATAGAACTTTACAGTGACGATGAGCAAGCAGCCGGCATCCCATGTGATGTTGTAGACATGCCCAGCTCCACTATCTACTGACTGCCACATGTGTGTTGGATATATATGTGCGGCAGAGTTTCACATTGAGCAAGATTCAGAATAAACTTAAATCTTGCATCACCTGGACCAAGAAGTCCTCCAAGGGCTGGCACGCGCTGGTCCTCGCATGCCGTGAGATGCGGGTGAAGGCTGTCAAGTTCATCACACCAGTGAAGACGCGCTTCACCAGCGTAAGTTTACACAACATGCCGTGCTGTTTTGTATTCCTCCTGAGCTGATGTGCATGCCCTGTCGTGCTGCAATACAACACACTGACATGTGTATTGCTTGCATGTGCACGTCAGACATGGAGCATGCTGCGGAGCCTTATCACGGCACGTGCTGTGGTGGACCACCTGTATGGCACAATGCCGCAGACCGCCAGCACAAACTTGTGAGAGCGGCAGCCCACCCACGCGGAATGGTCTCTGGCAACGGCCATGGAGGATGTGCTGTCCCACCCCTGCAAACTCGGAATTGGAATTGGCACGCATGTTGCTTGCACGTATGTATGTTGCCCTCGCGCTGCATCAGCATCAGCTCGCGCTCGCGCAGGCTGCGCCGAAGGCGCTTGATCTCCTCTGCACGCTCGTAATCCTTGCGCTCCGCATCCTTCACCTTGTCCCGCATCGCCAGCAGCTCGGAGGACAGCCGCTCCGCGTTGCGCCGCGCGTCTGCGAGCTGCAGCCAGGCACAACACCATTGCCTCAGCACATTTCCCTGGGTACCCGCCGGGTAGCTGAAACATCTGTGCTCCCTTCTTCGGCAGATAAGAGAGTTTGGTGCTACCAAAATGTCGAAAAAATCGGCGAACCTGTGCTGAGATTGGCGATACAAAGGCGGTCGATTGTTGATGGGGTTTTTTGTTTAAAAAAACGGGGCTCGCGTGTCGTCACTCAGCGAAATTCTCGCTGCGAGCTCACATCGTGATCATCTCATCATACAGTATTTCAACCTTAGGTTATATACATCGAAGGAATGGTATGACAGTCGTCAGCAAGTAAGGGAGGCTGGCGCTGCCATATGTGCGACTGCTCGCCCCGGCCACGGCCCGAGCCACCCCCGCTCGAAGTCGAGCATAGACTTATTGGCAAGAAGCCGGCCTTCCCATATCAAAGTGATCTTCAGGCAGAAGTCGTTGTAGTCGGCTGGGGTGAGAGAGGGGTGAGGTGGTGGGTTAGGATGGGCCCTCGGGAGGTGTCTGTCGAGCCCGGCCAAGCGCTGTCCAGGGATATGCCCGGCCTGGATATTAAAGGCCACTGAAGTATTCATACACAAGAATGTAGACCTGGTTGCACAGGTGGACGCTGCTCTCTCGTACAGCTTTGGCTAGGAGTGTCCAAGCCGGATATCAAGGCCACCAAATCGTAAGGAAGTCATCAAGACACAAGTAGCCTGGTCGGGGTTTTTCATCAAAGTTATGTAACAATTTCTTTACAAGCACTAAATAATTTATTGGCCACTGTCTGTTGGGGGGGGGTGGGTGGGGGGGGGGGGCGGGCGGGGGTGAGGGGGCGCAAAGGCACGCCGGCCCGCCGACCTTCTCTTGCTCAGCGGAACGGCATGAGCACACGTATATACATATATGTATCACTCCATATGCATGTTCGGAGGTCCATGTGTTGACATGCTTGCCGCTAGGTAGTAGTGACTCAATAGGCGCTGCTATGCCCACCCCATATCCAGTATATCTAGTGCCTTGAGGGGGGTTCAGGCGCGGTGTTCAGCCTGAATACCTGAATACCTGAACTGAAGCGTCTTCAGGCTGAATTCAGGCCTGAATTCAGGTCTGAATTCAGGCCTGAATTCAGCCTGAAGACCCTTCAGCTGAATTCAGCCTGAAGTGCCTGAATTCAGTTCAGGCTGAACTGAATACCTCTAGGGGGGGGTTCAGGGCAACCCTGGTCCCTACTACCTGGACCTCTTCCCATGGTACAATAAAATAATTACATGAGCGAGCAGCAGAGGGCGATATCAGGAAATCACCAAAAAAGGACAATCAGAAGGGTCCTCTACAGCAACTGCAAGGTGGAAATAATGGACTAGTCACTAATATTCTATACTACCAGCATAGAATGGATACTACCATAGAAATATAGAATGGAGTGCGCAGTACCCTGTAGATGTGATTTGGGGCACCAGACGACCAGCAGGTACATTCAGCCCTCGAGCACGCGGAGATATCGTCGTATACCGTGTACCTATCGTACAGAGCCTCACTTCCAAAGCACCCGCTGACCTGCACGCTGAGCGCTCCCAACATCTGCGATGCGTAGCTCCAGAGATGACGTAGACTACCGGCGGCTGGGGCCCCGCGACAGGGATGTCAGGGACGGCCCCCTACGGCGTGGGCCGCCCGGGCCGCCGGGGCCGCCGGGCCTTCCGGGACCTCCGCCGCCAGCGCTGGTGATCGACCGCGAAAAGGTGCCGCCCGCCTGCGACGCGAACCCCCCCCCTCCCCCCCCCCCCCCCCCCCCCCCCCCCTTCAACCCCGCGCTGCCGCCGCCGATGGGTGTAGGAAGCTTGCCAGAATCTATGGTTAGAGATTTTGAGGGCGTGTCCTTCCCGGGAAAGGGGTGGGGGTACAAAGGGGGGGGGGGGGGGGGGGTGGGGTTCAGCCGCACTGCACGCCATACGGCGCTGTGTTGTACCGTTGGCGCTTACCTTCCGCCTGTGCTTGCTCCCGCCGCCCTGCTCCTCCAGACCTGCCCACTGTTGCTGCGTGTCTTCCCAAAGGTGAGACCTCCTCTACAACCCAGTCTCACTGAGCACCCTGCGCTCCCCGGGCCGCACCACCCAGCGCAGCCCATCGCGCCCCCCCCCCCCCCCCCCCCCGCCCCCCCCGGCTGGCATCCGGCCTTGTGCCATGCACCGTGCACCTGACCGGCCCCGGCCACCGTACCTGCAGCTGGGCGGCCACCACAAGCTGGAGGAGTACGCAAAGGTTGGCGAGCTGCCTAAGGGGGAGGTCCAGGTGTACACCTGGATGGACGCTACCCTGCGAGAGCTGACGGACCTGGTGAGGATGGACCCACCTGCCACGGGTACCGCTGCTTGCACCCCAGTCTGCGTTGGGCCAGCGTCCAGGAGGACCGCGCTTGACAGTTTCTCACTCCCGCGCCCTGCCTGATCACAGGTCAAAGAGGTTCAGCCAGTGGCGCGGAAGCCCAATGTAGGCGCCCAACCCCCCTCCAGCAACCCTACTGGGCATGCTGTGAACCCCCAATCCTGTGTGCCAACAGCTCAGGCACGGAAGCTTGGTTTGTTTCCTCGCTGACCCCCGCTCCCCCCCCCCCCCCCCCATGCAGGCCCGACTCGCATTCTCGTTTGTATATCCAGACAGGAAGGGGCACAGCGTGATGCGAGCGGTAACCCCCCCCCCCCCCCCCCTCCAAGTGTCCAACTCCTCCCTCACACCTCTCACTGTTCGCCGTATGCTGACTCAGAGAGATGCCGCATGCTGCACAGGTGGGAATGGTGATGTCCGGGAGGCCAGGTGACGACGACAAGAAAACGCTGAAGGTCTTAAACTTTCAGGTGCGTCGCTGACCGCGGCATTGTCCACGTGCATGCCAAGCCGGGCCTTTCCATGATGTATCCAAGTGTAGGTGGCGCAGGGGGAGGCGGGTGGGTGGGTGGGTGGGGGCGAGGGGCATATGCTGGAATACACTGAGTGCCATCTTTGTTTTGCCCACACAGATTGGGGACTACCTGGATGTGGCGATCAACTAGCCCCAGCAAGCTGAGCCAATATCAATTGCAGCGCGTGTAAGAACCACTCTTAAAACAGCTGAATAAATGACACACGAACGTGCCGCTTGCCGTAACATCTGTTTGGGGTCACGAGTCGAAAAGAAAACTTATTTTTTTGCAGCATCAAGTCAGACTATCTGCGTGGTATTCGTGTGACATTGTGATACATTTCAAGGTAAATGTGTTTTTCCTCCTCGCGGGGGTGTCAAAAATGACAACGCAAACCCAAAGCGTGGTTACGGTATGCCATCCGCATTGCAAGTCTATTATAGGCTACTGGAAGCGGAGAAAATATGAATGGCGCAGACAATATGTGAAGCATCACAGGAAGTCAGGCGGTGAACGGTCGATGTCACAATGAGGCGTGCAATGGATGCCGGCAGCTGATATGGCTACTAGTGGTGACTGTACACCGAAGAATCGAAGATCGAGCAGCGTCCGCAGTGCCGCATGAATGCTGATGATGTCACGATGCGTACCTTGGCCGCATTGCTCGGATACATGGCTGAGTACTTGTGTCTACGCCGTGCCCTCATTACACATAGCATTCTATTATCCACACTGCCTGAGCAGTGGCATGTTTTGATGCGTTGATACATATTATATAATTGGCAATTCGGAAAGAAGACCGCGGGGGGGGGGGGCAGGGGCAGGGGCCAGCAGCAATTGCTGCAACCGTTGAATAAAAAGTGTACTGCTGCGGGTGCCGGGGCGGTTGTGGAAACACTACGACCGCGAATAGAACCTGCCTAACCTCTGTCAGAGGTGACAGTACTATCGTTTCGTCTAAACCATACCGAATGTTCTCAAGGGTTGCTGCCAGCAAGCCAGATTCAACGCTTGTAAAAAGGGCTCACATGTAACCACAGGTGCCCCCTTTACCCCCCCCCCCCCCCCCCCCCTTTGGTCGCTTCTGTATTTGACGACGTTCATGACTACCTTGCGCGTCAATACCTTACGTACGCGTACTACCGTATCTCCGTTGTTAAGGGAAGGTTGAGCATGGTGCAGGGTTCAGGTCAATAGCAGACATGTTTCAGAGTTCATGGAGTGGAAAGTAGTTGTGAAAGCGAAGGGAATGATTTCGAAAGATGCTGCGAGGGAGACATGTGTGAGGTGGACAGATGAACAGGCGATTGAAGGAAGCCCGCTTGTGCTAATGTGATGTTTGTACCGAGGTCATTAGCTAAAGGTTATCAGTTGAAGATTTGTTAGGTTTTACAGGGTTTTTGTTATTCTCTCACATTTGCGCGTGCCGCTTTGCGAGTTTTACGTACGATATTTTGTTTACATCCCAATTTTGCCTCGACAACACGGGATACTCCACCGCCGGCGGTTTGCGGCTGTGGTAAGGCTGTCACGCGGGCGCTGAGGAGCTAACAAATCCAACTCTACCTGAGACTGCAGCATGCACGGTGTTTTCCGAGATGGAGGATGGTTGATGCCGCCATCAACGGTAACCACTACATATATGTGAAGGGCAGTTATAGTGGGTGATGCCGACATTGTCTACTATGGCACCTTCAACACCTGTGAGAGTCAACACGGACCGCGTGTTGCCAATTGAGCTCGAGTACTACTCGCAGCATAGCAAGTCGGCCTTCTGCATTTTGGTTTGATGCAACTGTGCGCATGTTGCGCCGGTGCGGCCGTTGAGCCGGGCGTTGCTTGGTGCCCACAAACATTAATTTAGGCATAGCGGAGCGCAGTACGTGATGCATGTGTAAGCATGGGCTGTTCCGGGCAAGGAGACAAGCCGCCCCTCGCTCGTACGTTCCATGGAGAGGATGGGCAAGAATCGAGCCTGTGCTGTTGCCGCACATGATGTAGCACGTGAGAACCTCGTGCAGGAACGCAAGGGGAAAGCTTTCTAAGCACATGTGGAAGCCACAGAGCCACAACAACCACCAGTGAGCACAGCACCCGCGCATGGCCTACCTAGCAGCAGCATAACACCGAAGCAGCAACACCAGGCGGCCCAACCGGGTGCAAACCGGTGAGCTTGTTGTGGGGCACTCCGTCGGGCAGTAAGTACGAGAACATTGTGATTACATTGTCAGCAGTACAGAGCCATATCTTGAACCAACTAGATATTTTGGCTGCGAGGCCGGGAGGGCAAAGGCGTAGTAGCAACCACAACATGTAATCATGTTGTATATGTCTGTACTGTATATGTTTTGCCATCTTCATTATGCATGCTCTATTGTTGGCGACTTGCATGCTTTATTGCACCACTGCGTCTATCTGTTGTTGATTGGGCTGCGTATGTTGCTGCTGTTGCGTTTCTGGACCCTCATGCTGCGCCACTACATGCATGCAAATTACCTATTCACAGTACTTAACAGTGCTTCAGCAATTTATTAGATAAATTATCAAAAAAGCAGGGGGCAAGCAAACGCGGGCGGGCGGCGGGGGGGAGGGGGCGTGATACAAGGATTATCGAGGATTTTACGTTCCTTTAAGCGCACTTGCTGATATCACACCCCCAAAAACTCGGAATATTCCCGTGACACACGGACGCGCCCCGCTTAAGGTATCTTAACACTTTGGCATCGCGAACATCAAGAACAGGGACCATAATAACAACTACCATTTCTTGAATCTCGGCTCGAAAGAGTGGGAAAGCGGTTTTTGGACCTGCCCGCCCGGGGGTAAGAACTAATAATGAAGGGACGGTCCAGGGACCGTAACAGCTATTTCTATTTCTTATTTTTCACACCCCCAAATCCGGGATTCCTCTCTCCGTACTACAGTTGATTTTAGGCGGTAAATAAACCAAACCGGCAGAGCACGTCTATTTTAGGGTTATAACAATCCCTTAAAACCTCTGGCAATACCCTAACCACGCGCGCGTCCAGACTCCAGATCAGCACACACCGCCCGCGGGCACAATCCTTACAGGCGCCGTAATGGCCGTGAACGCCCGGGCAGGCGGCAACAGCACTGGGTACCCGCCCACGCGAGGCAATATGCCACACCGCGACCACTACCGTAGGTAACTCTAAGGAGATAGACAAGACCACCAGTAAGCGATTCAACGCTGTGTTCCGTAACAGGAATATCGGTTGTTGTGCGCTCCCCACCTACAGGCAGCGCGGCACAATATCTGTATTGTATAGAATACCACAACTCGGTCTCCGGTCGCTCGCTCTGGGACTGGACATGTGGCCACTACTACACCTTTTCCAACCACGCCAATTGTAGCCCCTCCAAAGGAAGCAGCTCCCAAGCTGCAGTCTGTAGGACAGCCCCGCCGACATAAAGTGGATCTCTCACGAAAGGTTAGGCACAATCAAACTACCACAGGGGTCTGACACCCTCGGCATTGCTATTTGGCAGCCTGCACGGAAAGAGGCTGCGCGGTTCTTTGGTGTAGAGTGGGAGGACATCAGCGTATGAAATGTTGAAAAAATATAGGGGCACCTTGAGCGTGGAGTCTGCTTCGAACCTCCCTATCTATGAGGTGAGGCCTGGTTTTCTGCTATCAGCTGCGTATGCCTCTTGTCAGGTATTTTTGTTCTCACACCTTACAAAAATGTGTATGCAGCTACATGGTTGTGATGTGGTGGTTAAGTCGCCGGACTTGTCCTTGGCTAGTCTGTGGAAGGAGCACCGCACACTGTCTCAAACTAACTGGAAGCTGCAAGAGTCAAACACAGAGCTGCTACAAGCCGTTCGGCGCCTGACCAGGAGATCAGCAAGGCTAGCCCTGCGTTGCCTTGCTGAAGACGTTCGGAAGAAAATACTTGGTGTAAGCTCCGGGGCAGATTTGACGCAAGAACAAAAACAACATTGGAACCACATGGTGGATGACTACACCGATGATGAGTTGCTTTTCTTGGGGCTGTCCAGGGCGGATCTTTGCTTGACCAAATATGGCGGCGGCAGCTTGCAGCAATTCGGTGGGAGCGCTGCACGTGACTTTTCGAAACAGGAGATTGCAGATGAAGTGATGGCAGCGAACACCCACCAGTCTCATCTGGCTAAATTGTTCCTTTTCGTGTATGGAGAAGCAGCTGAAGCTGTCGCTTTCCACGATGCATGAGGTGAGTAGAATTGGCATGTCTCGGCGTGGTACCATATACCAAGGCCACATAATGTAACTCGTTTCTCTCACACACACCGCCGCACCTAACCACCTACCTGCCTCAAAAAACCTACAAAACCTCAGATCCTGTTCCCTGCTGACATGGCACGGAGTTGCCTGGTTCCTCCTCATCGTTCAAGACATACCTTAATCCATCATGACACCAGGATCTTCATCCTCGCCCTCACTGCGCTGCGGCAAATGCACATTCCCGCCATCGCGCCACCATCATCCATGGCGCGTGCACTTCCACTTGCGGTGCAATAGTAAGCAGGGTACAGCTGTAGGGCACACACTTTTCACTACGGTACTTGACAGCAGCACATCACTGTCACCGCAATACCAACATACCAAAGCTTCCGATAGACCATGGTTGGCATAATGGTGACAACGAGGAGCGGAAATTCAACAGACAATATCGCTATTAATACATCGACAAGTGAACTTCACAAAAACACCAACCATAACAACGAATGTGCAATCTGCGCCTATATTCTTCATATACACAATTTGAAAATCGCAGGTTTTTGCATCTGCAGCAACAGACTCCATGCCGACTGTGCATACATAAATGCTGTGATGCAAGAAGTGCAATGTATCCCAGTTCGGTGTCCATTCTGTCGCTTGGAATTTCATTAAGATGATATTGATTCTGAAGATGCAAAACGCAACCACGCAATAAGATACGACAACATGCAAATGAGAGGAGAGATGAGACTGGATACCAGGAGCTTTGCTGAACATGTATCGGACATGATAGTGAGGTTCTTAACTGAATATACGATAGGGCTTCAAGAGCTTAGAGGATGACTGTGAATGTTTGAATTACTCACAGCAGCAGATCAGATAAAATCGAAACCAAAAACATATTTCATTTGGCCACGATTGAAATACAAACAAAGTATATCGTTTCTCAACCAAATCACTGGATGGTAACACTGGATGCATCCAAGTCCAGCGCCACATCTCCAGCAATTGCACAAGTCTGAAAGAACTACCCCCCTTGACAGTTTTGCTACAGACAAGTATATGAGAATGGTCGAGCCAGGAAGTTGGGAGCCCGAGATTGCCCCTTTTCCTAAACGCTAACTCATTGCTATCGTCTTTGCAAACAAACCAATAGAATTTTGATTTGCTTGCGGGTGTGCTGAAAAACAGGAGGGGGCCATGAGAAAGAAGAAGGCAGCAGCACATTTTTTGTTGTGTCCCCATGTCCCTAGCAAAAGGAATGTCGTCGATGGGCGTGACGCTTTTGCAACGAAAACATTAGTCGATGCCCCTTTCCAGAGCATATGCTTTTGGAGCACTGTATTGTTTGTCATCACATGTTTGAGATGATCTTGTATCTTCGATATAGTGCTATTTGTTTTGGAACGTTTGGCTTCTGGTGTTGGCCTTCCGCTTTTCTTGTTTACCCATCGACAGATTAAGGTGATACACTATGTTTTTTCGACACTCGTCGAAACGCCCTTTCGAAATGCAAGTAATGGATAACAGCACGATCGACGACTCTCTGGGGATACGTCATTTCCAATTAGAAAAATACTGTGGCTTTGTGTACCTCTGCCAAAAAGTCTGGGAAGAGGTGTAAATTTGCATCGTTGTAAAGGTCATCATGTAAAATGAAGCAAACGATAATTGGTGTCACATACATTCATGACTGTTTTCATACATAAGGCGATATGAAAATGAAATCAACCAATCAATTACACAGTACTTTGCAAACATTTAAAGCGAATCCAAGAGACGGTTCCATGCTTCTGTGAGCCTGAACCAGGTGAGATCAGGGGCAATGTGACCCGCGGCATCAGGCTCATTTCGCAGCCTTTTGGCAATAGGCTGGTTGCACAGAATCATATTTGGTACAGAGTCGTTTCGAGTCAAAACATAAGATAAACGCTCCCACGATGTTAGAAAATGAGCACCAGAATGACTGCAGAGATAAAAACCATAATCATTATCCTCTGAATTCCTGATAATAAACCAAGTGTTTCTATTCTTGTTTTTCATAATGCTGACAGAAACACAGGGGGTTCCATCCTGGAAGCTCAGGATTTTTCCTTGCTTGGGTCTGATGGTTTCGTTGAATACCAACATCTCTGCAATCCCGAATGTATTCACACACAGGTCGCAGATGGCATACCCATAATGCTCGACGCCAAGATGTGCCTCGTAGATGCTCTTATGACTGTCTTTGTCCAGTGGGAAATCGGCTGAAGGAACCACATCGTGTCTCTTGAAGAGCTGCTGCAAGAGGCATCCGTTTGCATCCATGCCTCGGAACAGCTGCCTATGTGATGCCTGCTGATCAATGAAAATACAGTTACATCGCTTCTGTCAGAATGATATGCATTCACAACGCAATCAAACATACCAAACTCTTTACTGTACATACGCATTTGTACCTTTTTGTTGACATTCACCGCTTCTTGAGGGACACGGGGGGCAGCAATTGCTGGTAGATCATGGATGCAGTCGCCTGGTTCTTCATCGGTTTCTAAATCTGTGACTTCGGCCATCATATTACCAGGATCTTCATTACTCTCGCTTTCATAGCCTGGATAACTTCCAGGAACTTCGTCATGAGAGTCATCGCTGTTACGGTGCTGCACAAGCAAATTCCATGGATCGCTGCTATCATCTGAACCTTCGGTGTTGTCTTGTTTTTCAACTGTTTCGATTGAATCGCCGGGTATACTGTCGTCATATTCCTGCATGTGCCTCACAACTGTTAGTAAGAGTGCGATATGCATTATTCATTGGTGCACCAACTGTAAAGCAAATTCCAGCGGTTTATCACCGACTCAGAAAAGTCCCAGTCTTTTTCATCGCCACAAACAAAATCATGATAATTGGTGCAGCTAGCGGCGGTTGGAATGAAGACTTTCCCACCGCCCGCCTGTGCAACGCAGCGCATGTTTCACTGTCAGAAGAACGCTGCAACTCCAAACCCTCTACACTGCAATGCCACAATCGATCGAATTTGCATGGAATACAAACGGAAAGAGGCAACCTCAAATCTACCTACATATTATACAATAAATGAAAAATAAACTGACACACTTAAACAGGGGACGCGAACATGACACAATAAAAAACGAACTATAGAAATAGGTTGTTCTCACGTGGAAAAACGGATTAGATGCAATGTGCTAAAGAAGCTGTCTGACTGAATAACCGCGCGACAGCTAATATGACAGCTAATATGCTGATGATGCTGTTGATGTCACGATGCATACCTTGGCCGCATTGCTCGTCTACGTGGCTGGGTAGGTATGTCTCCACCGTGCCCTTTTTATTACACATACCATTCAATTATCCACACTGCCTGAGCAGAGGCATGTTTTGATGCGTTGATACATATTATGTAAAGGAGGCGGGGGGGGGGGGGGGGGGGGGGGGGGGGGCAGGGGCCAGCAGCAATTGCTGCAACCGTTGAATAAAAACTGTACTGCCTGCGGGTGCCGGGGCGGTTGTGAAAACACTGCTAATAGAACCTGCCTAACCTCTGTCAGAGGTGACAGTACTATCGTTTCGTCTAAACCACACCGAATGTTCTCAAGGGTTGCTGCTACCGAGCCAGATTTCACGCTTGTTACAAGGGCTCACATGTAACCACAGGTGCCTCCCCCCCCCCCCCCCCCCCCCCCTCCCCGTTGGTCGTTTCTGTTTCTGCGACGTTCATGACTACCTTGCGCGTCAGTACCTTACGTACACGTACTACCTTATCTTCGCTGTGACGGGAAGGTGAAGCATGATGCAGGGTTCAGGTCAAAGCAGACATGTTTTGTTTGCTCCGACCTTGCTTTGGTAGTTGTAAAGTAAAGGGAATGATTACAAAGTGTGCTGCGAGGGAGACATGTGTGAGGTTGACAGATGAACAGGCGATTGAAGGAAGCCCGCTTGTGCTATTGTGATGTTTTTACGGAGGTCATTAGCTAAAGGTTATCAGTTGAAGATTTGTTAGGTTTTACAGGGTTTGGTTGTTCTCTCACCTTCGCGCGAACCGCCTTGCGAGTTTTACGTACGATATTTTGTTTACAGTTCAATTTTGCCTCGACAATACGGGATACTTCACCGCCGGCGGTTTGCGGCTGTGGTAAGGTTGTCACGCGGGCGCTGAGGAGCTAACAAATCCAACTCTACCTGATACTATAGCATGCATGGTGTTTTCCGAGCTGCATATGGAGGATGGTTGATGCCGCCATCAACTGTGACCACTACATATATCTGAAGGGCAGTTAGTGGGTGATGCCGACATTGTCTACTACGGCACCTTCAGCACCTGTGAGTCTACACGGCCCGCGTGTTGCCAATCGAGCTCGAGTACCACTCGCAGCATCGCAAGTCGGCTTTCTGCATGATGGTTTGATGCAACTGTGCGCATACTGCGCCGGCGCGGCCGTTGAGTCGGGCGTTGCTTGGTGCCCACAAACTGTAATGAAGGCATGCCACTATGCCACTGGAGCATAGTGGAGCGCAGTAATGAAGGCATGCCACTATGCCACTATGCCACCATGCATAGTGGAGCGCAGTACGTGATGCATGTGTGCAGGGGCTGTTCCGGGCAAGAAGCCAAGCCGCCCCTCGCTCGTACGTTCCATGAAGAGGATGGGCAAGAATCGAGCCTTTGCTGTCGCCGCACGTGATGTAGCACGTGCGGATCTTGCGCGGGGACGCAAGGGGAAAGCCACAGAGCCACAACAATCACCAGTGAGCACAGCACCCGCGCATGGCCTACCTAGCAGCAGCATAACACCGGAGCAGCAACACCAGGCGGCCCAACCGCGTGCAAACCGGTGAGCGTGTTGTGGGGTACTCCGTCGGGCTGTAAGTACGAGAACATCGTGACTACATTGTCAGCAGTAGTCCGCATTCAACTATTAGATATTTTGGCTGCGAGGCTAGGAGGGCAAAGGCGGAGTAGCAATAATCTTGTATATTTCTGCACTATATATGTTGCCAACTACATTGTGCATGCTCTACTGTTGTTGGCGACTTGCATGATTTATTGCACCATCGCGTCTAACTTGTTGATGGGCTGCTTCTACTCTTGTTGCTGTTGCGCTTCTGGACCCCACTCAGGCTGCGCCACTACATGCATGCAAGTTACCTATTCACAGTACTTGAACAGTACTTCAGCGATGTATTTATTATCAACAGAGCAGGGGGCAAGCAAACGCGGGCGGGCCCTGGCTGGGCGGGGGGGGGAGGGGGACCTATAGCATAAACATTTGAAATCTTGTGGAGAGTCGGCTGAGCATTATGAGGATTTACGTGCAGTCGCTACTCCCAATGTATGCTGAACAACATCCGTTGGATGTTGTTTTCGCAAACAGAATTCGGATAAATTGCAATACATCCGAAGTACGACAATGAACTAACAAGTAGCTGTTGATAAAGTTGATGACTTGATTGGCGGTTCCAGCGCAGGTAGTGCAGGGTCCCATCGTCCGAACAGGTACCAGTATGGATACAGGGTACGGAGTAATCCGTACTCGATGCACTAACGCTACCCTACATACTACAGGTACTGGCGTGAATATTGCAAAAAGGCCAATAAAAAATCAACGACTAAATAAAGCAGTACAAAAAGATAACTACCTCGTACTGGTAGCGACTACCCTTAACCCTACCGCCGGCGACCCCTCCGCTCCCTCCAGTGCTTGCCCCGAACAATAAAGGGGGGACATCATCACCGCCTCGAAGCTCAGCTCTGGCGGCACGGCTGACGGGTTCCCGGCACATACCACGCCCACAAAGCACATACGGCCATCTTCCTACTACCTAGTTAGGGATGACGGGCAAGTCTGCGGTGCGGGGCGGTGTCGCCGCCGCCCCGTTGCGCACCGGCGGCGAGAACCCGACGGACGCGCTGTTCGCCGCGGTCGACATCGACGCGGCGCAACAGACGGCCGGCCCCGCCGCAGCAGCAGGCCCCTCCGCGACCGCCAGTGCGAGCGACCGGGCCAGCAAGCGGAGCCGCGGGCTTCAGGGGCGGCCGCCCGATGGCGGGTCGGAGGAATCCCACGAAAAGCGGAGGCGCGGGGGAGGCGGCGAGGACGGCGAGGTTCGTGCGCGCGCTGACAGCGACGCGGAGGTGGCTGCCTCCGTAAGCTGGATGAAGGCGCAGCTGGCCGCGGAGGAGAGGACGGGGTTGGATAGGCTGGGGGTAGAAGCGGCGGCCCTGTCTGGCTGCGATGATGATGATGAGGAGGAGGAGGAGGAGGAGGAGGAGGGGGGGGCGGAGGTTGGGCCACGGGCGGAGGATGTCGCGGCGATGGGGGCGGAGGAGCGCGCGGAGGTGTGGGCGGCGGAGCGGGAGGCGCGGCTGGCTGCGCAAACCGCTCTGCGCCAGAACCGCAAGTGGGTGCGGCAGGCGATGCGCATGCTGTGCGACGTACGCGGCCGGTTGTATGACCTCGAGGGCGAGATCACCAAGCAGCGCGCAGGGCGGTTGGAGGCGCAGCAGGGCAATGCGGCGCTGCAAGCCCAGGCGAGCGGGTACGACCGGCGGCTAGCCACGCTGACCGAGGAGGTGCAGGAGGCAAGGCGCGTGCAGGCGCGCTTTGTGGGGCAGCTGGAGGAGGAGCAGGCGGCGGCGGCGGCGGCGGGGGGGGCATGGACGGAGCTGCGCGGGCAACTACTGGCGGAGGAGGCCGCCCGGAAGCGCGCAATAGCGTTACTGCGCAACAGCGAGCGCCTGCTAGGGCGCGCCTTCGCCAAGCTTGGCCCAGAAGGCGTGGAGGAGCTGACGAAAGACATGGGGGTGACCACGGCGGAGGGTCTCATGGCTTGCGAGGCGCCGGCCGGGGCAGCCGCCACCGCAGCCGCTGCCGCTGCAGCCTCCGCTGCAGCTGTGGGTGTGGACGACGCCAGTTTGGATGGCGGCTTGGCAGCGGCAGACGCGGGCGCGGGAGTAGGCAGGAGCCCGGAAGCGCTGGTTGCGCAGCTGCAGAAGGCGTTGCAGGAGGAGCGAGCGGCGCGGAACGCGGCGGAGGCGGAGCTGGCAGAGGAGCAGCAGGCGCACCGCATGCTGCGCGGCGCGCACCGCGAGGCCATCAACCTGATGGCCAAGCAGGCGGAGAGCCAGGCGGCGATGCGCGTGGGCCACTTTTCGACCCCGCCCTTCCCCCCGCGTGGTGCGCCGCGCCGGGGCAGTTCCGATGCCGTGGCGCGCGCCTCGGACGACGGCAGCAGCCATGGCCGCCCTGCGGGTTTCCTGCCGGAGGGGAGGCCCCGCGCAGGCAACCAGGCCAAGCGCAGCGCGTCGCCAGCACGGCCGACTGGCATGTCTGCGGAGGCGGCCCTCTTCTCCAAGTACCTGCACGACAAGAGCATCGCCAAGGCAGCGCTCCCGGGCGACCGCGACCTCAACGGCCCGATCCCTGGGCGGCAACCTCCACAGGAACGCGGCTACGCCGCGCGGGGCAGCTTCGAGCTCCCGCATCACTCGGCAGATGGAAGCTCTGGCGGTGGCAGCGGCCTACATGTATGAGTCCTGCTAGCCCCCCCCCCCCCCCCCCCCCCCGCGTGCTTGTCCGTCCACTTTCCCTCGTGGCACAATGCGTCATCATGCATTGGGCAGGTGGAGTATCGTGGGGTCCAAGTTGGAAAAAAAGCATTCGAGGGAATTTGAGTGTGAAAAATTGAGGGGGTTCATCTGTTTCTAGATAGGTGCAACACACAGCATGATGTACACAAATGGAGTTTTAGACCGATACAGAGGTGCTTCTTGCAGCTTTTTATTTACTCCCTGGACAGGGCTCATGACCTTGCTCATGTGTTGCAAAGCAAGCTCCTGGGCCAGGCAGCCTCTCATCCCTGCCCCGTGCCCTGCTCTGCCCCTCCCGCATTGCAGACCGTGCGCAAGAGCCTGCTGGACGGTGCCCGGCGCAGTGCGTCGGGTGAGGCCCCGGATGCGCCCCCTCCTGGGCGCAGCAGCCGTGCACCGCCGCGCATGTAACCGGCAACGGAGAGTCTGCGGGAGCGCACTGCCGCCAAGTACGACACACCCTGAGGGGCGATCCTTATAGGCGGCCTTGAGGTGCAATCTGGAAACCGCCACACAAAGGCCCCGCACTGCCCGAGGCCCTGTCTCCAAGGATTGCTTGATTTAGCACATTTAAAATCCTGGGAGGTACTGGGACCTTCAGTGGTAAACGTCCCTGTAAGAAACGCCGATGGGAAGGCGCGGTACAACACCGGCCATCATTGAGGAGAAGGGGGAGGGGGGGATTTTGTTCCAAGGTGGTACAGCTTTACAACTGTGTGGCTATTCTCAATGGATTAGCGAGGGTACTGTGTTTCAAGCGAAGCTGCCAAGTGCCTTTGCAGCATTGTCAGGAATGCGGCTCTCTACAGTACTGATGTACGGCACGGTGCATCACTACCGTACCATTATCATCGACTCATGACAATCTCGCATTTACGCAATATACCAGTGTCGGCGCAACTATGCGAACATGTTTTAAGCTCCCATAATTCCTTGCAGGCAAATGATCGTAGTGATGTAGTTGTGATCGATGCGTTTATGTATCTATCGTCGTTTTCGGATTAGTAAAGGCATGGCACGGATTCTTACAAAAAAAAGTCTTGTCGCCGCGTCGGCACCCGTAGTAAATCAATAAGTGCGTTGAGGGTGTAGTTTGCAGCCCGCAATGATACGGTGAATATTAAATTGCTTATTGCAATGCCACCGAGTCAGAGAGTCCTTACCGAAATTGTGGTGCACAATGCTGCTATATAATATGCTCCATCAAAAAGTGTTCTTTAAAACATGATTCCATTTATAGTTTTATTATAAAAGTAACTCATATATGCTGATTATCGTGTATAAGAGTCAGCACGTATAACAATCGATAGGAAACCTAATAGTACAGCGGACCCAAAGTGCTGTGATGTCTTCTACAGCATGATGTACGTCACTGCGTCAGCAGTAGGCTCATCGCTGTGCGCTTATCCCCCCCCCCCCCCCCCCCCCTTCCTCATATGCCCCCCATCGTCATCGTCACTCGTGCAAGGCGGTGGGCGATAGTAGGTCGCACGCAGCATTCCTTGTACAAGTATATATATACATGCATATACATAAATGTATACATACATACATACATACATATATACATACATATATACATATGTGCATACATAATATGGATATACACATACATATATGTAAACATGTATGCATATAAATGTATAAATGTATACATGTATGTCTACATCCATGTAGATATGTATTCCCGACCATCTATATATATTTATATATGTACATATATATATAGAGAGAGAGAGAGAGAAAGAGAGAGAGAGATGGCCGGGAATATATATATCTTTATGGATATAGACCTGCATATATACATATATATGCATATATGTGTGTATATATATGTGTATGTGTATATCCATATTATATATATACGTACCGCTTGCCGGCATCTCAAGCGTCTACTATTAGCAAAGCAAGGGGCTCAGAGTTTTGCCAAGCAGTTGCACGATCTCTTACAACACGTACCCCCAGGGGCTCATGCCCCAAAATGCGCAGAGAAGTGTCGGGAAGGGTGGGTTGCGCTAGCTGATCAGCTGGCGCAAAGGCAGAAGGTGGAGTCACCGCTGCGCTGCGGGGCGTCATGTAGGGGGTGAAGGGAGGGCGACGACAAACAGCTACCTACCTAGCAGTGTCCGACGGAATATGTAACGCCGGGCTAATCCCCGCCGTGCGTACTACCTTATTAGTCCCCGTGTGATTCAAACCTTTAAAATTTTCAATATGACCATCACCAAAACAAAGGGCTCGCAGTTTTACCATCTGGGCGCCGTATGGCCTGGCACCGCCAGGGCTGGCCGACCGTCCTTGGGAATCATCCAACCCACGAGGTGCCATGCTGCCGGGCACGACAGTGTTGTTGGGCTGATGTAGGTTAGCACCTCGCTGGATCCATGGCCCAGCCGCAGAAGTACTTGATCTTATGTCTGCATCATCACGCCGATTGCGTAGGCGGCGGTTACAACTTTTTTGCGGAGGGAGTGCGACATCCAAGCGAAACCCGCAGGGGGGCTTTATGCACGGCCGTCAGCACGAGCTGAAGCCAACTGATGAGGGCGTCCGCTGTCCACTTGGCATGTCCCTCGTTGTGGCTGATGGCCCGTTTGGCTACTAGCTTTCGTCCGCCGGCGAAACTCTGACAGGCGGCTTCACATGATTAAAGTACCGCATGAGGTGTTCGATGTCAGTATGCGTTGATGCTGGCAGCCGAAGTAATTTTGGGTTAGCTAATAAGTCACAGAAATCTTGCGTTCGCATCGGTGCCACGCTGGCCCTTGCGCTACCGATGGTACAGGAGGAATCCGCCGTCCGGTGCGACTACGAGGTCGCCCGCATGGCACTCAACTCTCGCTCCGCCGCGGCACCGAAACATATCATAAACCGCCGCCATGCTGGCGCGGAGCAGCTCCGCGCGCGCAATTGTACCGGGGTCCTTGGCCCAGGTCGTCTGGCCCAGCTCGGACCGTAGGGTTTTTGCCAGGGTTCGGGCTTAAAAAACGACCCTAGCGGGCAAGTGGACCCAAGTCAGCTCCGGGAGCAGCGACACTTGCGACGCCGCCAAGCCCTTGCGAACCATGCTAACCAGGTCGCCCAGCGCCATCGACTCCCGGCCGTGGTCCTTAAAAAACGCGTTCACCGCTGACATTTAGGGTTGTAAGCTAGATGCCTAGCTTGCCCAGCAGGCATGTGACATACCGGGCCATGGCACCATGCTAAGCGGCCATCACATATCGCTGCTCCTCCACGTAGAAGCGGAAGTACCGCTCAGTACAGCAGGCGTACGATGCCGTAGTGGTGGGCGCCCACGATGATGGCATCAGCTCCGGGGATTTGCGCACCTCGGGTGTCCGAACCTTAAACGGCTCAACCGCGGAGGTGATGGTGAGTGGAAGTGCTCGGAGCATCTTACAGTGGGAGCAGCGAGCCGGGCTCGAGCTGCGGGGACTGTGGACAGGAAGAGAGTGAAAGCAGAGCGACCGGCGGGCCGGGAGACAGGCACGCGCGCGCAAAGGCGCGCGGGACATGTGCTCGGCCGGTGCTAGGGTATCGGCCGGTGCTAGGGTATCGGGCAGATTCCAACAGCCCCCCTCAATTGTACACGGGGGTCATCTCGGTTTGACCGCTGTGTGCAATTGGAACAATGGTCGGAATCTGGCGCTAATACAGTACTGAATAGCAGCAGTAATTAACGGCGACTACTCTATATATTCTTGATAGCTTCCGGGCGACGCGCTTCCGCGTGCACTGCTCCATGCTGTAATGTCGCCCCACTGTGGAGCTGGTGAGCCGGAGCTGGATTAAGGTAAGATGCGCGCTCCTCGCAACCGGGTGCGCCGGATGTAGCATTTGCTCCGTGCTGTGGGCCGTCTAGACGATGAGGGGGGCTCCGACTCGGGCTTTGCGGAGGTATGTGACTCGGTGAACTTGATGAAGTAGAAGGGAGAGAGGGACCAATCCATCGGTAGCCCTGGGGGGCGGTGAAGTTATTGTCCGCGCATGTCCACTGGTGAAGTATTATCCGTCTTGCTCCGTGATGCCTAGATAGGACGTAGAAGCCATCTTGCAGATCGAAGGGGAATATGTAGTCTCCCTTCTTGATGAGATGCCGTATTCCTAAGAGGGTCTCCATCTTGACGCCTTTGCGCAAACAGTGGGAGTTCAGCACCCGTATAGGTCGATGATGCAGCGACATTGATTGACGCTGGGCTTGGGACGGACTAAAAAAGTCTTGATACCCAATTGCTACAGATGTTGCACTCCAATGCGCCGGGCGCCACGAAGCGGGCGAGCTCGCCCTTGAGGAAGGTAAGCCGCGCCGGGATAGCGTCTTGCATGGAAGTACCGTTGTGGAAGCGAGGTGGGGGGCGGCTGTGCTTGAAGGGGATCCGGACGCTCTCCCAGATCCATCGTAGAACTTGCTCGCTCGCGCGCCTACGTCTTCCAGCTTCGCCAGCTCCGCTGCACGCGATGGCGCATGTAGTCGGAACCGGGGGTGCATGAGTCTTCGCAGCGGGTCACACCATCATTCTTGCTCCGCCTCAGGGGCAGGGGTATTCTAAGCACGGTCCCCGGGCTGAGGCTTGCCCTTGCCCAAGCCTTTATCCTTGTTCTTGCCCGCCCTACTCTCTCGAATGCTCGCTCCTTGAGGCGGTTGCCGCCGCTTCCGCCTCCGCCGTCTCCCGCCTCGTCGCCGCTGCCCTTGAAGTGCGCTGCGGCCTGGGCCTACTTCGGCTACTTGGTGGAGATCGACCTCGAGTCGCGTTTCGTTCATGGCATTGAGGAGGCCGTCGACGCCGTTGCTGGAGCGCTACTCGGTGCTGGCGGCGGTGTCGAAGAAGCGGTTGTAGAAGACCCGCTCGGCGACCCGGCGCTCGGCCGCTCCTCGCCGGTGTGTGTGTTCGTGCACTGTAAGTGTCTCAGGCAGATGAGCATGATTGTCCTCGCTTGCATGGTTGCACGTCGCGATCGTGCAAATGGCGGGGTCGAGTAGGTCGTTGGCGTCCGCGTTCCCGGAGGCGGTGGCGTTGTGCACGGGAAGCGTTGCTATAGCATTCATGAGCGGTGAGCGGCGGAGGTAAAACGTCATAGCACAGGAGGTGACGATATTCGTCGCGCGTCGCGTGCTTTTCGTCCGTTAGGGAGCGGCCCCCCTCGTCATGTCGTGGGGTCTAGAGTCCGGGTGTTGTGACGCCCACGGGAGGCATATGCACTTGGCGTACGTCCTCGGCATGCAGTCAATCCAATCGCGCGGGTCTATGAACGCCGCGAGGCCCGGGATTTTTGCTCGGAAACCGGTGGAGGCCGTCCTCTCCGTCACCGCCCGCGAGGCAGTCGTCTAGCATCGAAGGAATGTGTTTCTGCTCGTGTTGTAATTGTTGTCCGGGAAGGGTGTGGGAGTCTAGCTCGTCGAGCTGCATCATCATCCGCTGCACCAGTTCAGTGAGGCTAGGATAGCTATCCTAGCAGTGTCAACTGTCGCAGTCGGAGCGTCTCGACCGCCCTCCTCCGGACGGATGTACAAGTCGTCGGGCAACCGTGTGTGCTAGCCATGACCCTGTGAATTCGCTGCATTAGCAACGAGCGGCCGCGTTGCTCGTCTAGGAATTCCCGAAGTTTCTAGAGTGGCGGCGGCTGGCAGCTGAGCCAGCTGACCGTCGAAAGCTCCCGACCTGAGTCCCGAACTTCCCGCACTACTTAGGTGGTGCCGTCGAAAGCTCCCGACCTGAGCCCCGAACTTCCAGCACTACTTAGGTGGTGCCGAAAGTTACACTGCCCTTCATACCTTTATTTGCTGCAGCGCTTCTCGCACCCACAGCAACCCACCCTACTCGTTAGAGTGGTGGGTGCCGGGCAGAACAGTCACACGCTTCTTTGGCAAAACAAAAACTCGTACTGACTCTATCCCCCAGCGGTGCTGCCAGTCCCGCTGCTATCCCGCGCCGCTGGCCGGGGGCGAAAAAATATGGGTACGAGTACTGGTACTGGTAGCCAGGGTGCTGGACGACGACTCGGTAGGTAGATAGTATAGATGCCCGCCATAGTCGTGCTGACGCTTCGTATCGGAGCCCTGTCCCAACTGGGCGGTGACGTCAGAGTTTTTTTTCCCCGCGAGGAGAGCGCGCACGCCACCACGCTGTGCCGCGTGGGCGGATGGATGGTTGGCAGCCCGCGCTTGCTCCTCCCACGGACCACGAGCACCGCCCTGCCGGCTGTGCCGAGGTCCACTGTGCGGCAGTCTCGCAGTCTCGAGACGCGGCCGGCCCCGTTACCGCCACGGGGTACACGCGGGCTGCTGGTATCGCTCCGGTCTTCAGCGTGCGGCGCGTCAGCGGGCGACGGGATGATGGCGGACAGTGACGGCGGCGAGCAGCGGCCCATCGCGGAATTTGAGCTTACCCGAAACGACGGTGAGGCGCCAAACCTGCCAAAGGTTGACGAGGTGAATAAAATAAATAGGAGGTTATGTTTCTCTATTCATAGTAAAAGTTCGCCCCGGGACATCGGCCGAAGCCGCCCCAGCACTTGACCTCGTGCGCCAACTGCAGTCGTAGGTCTGGCATAGCCCATAGACCATTGCCTCATTCGAACCCCGAAGGGCTAATCTATTCATAGTGCTGTGCACTTCTGGTACAGGTACTTCACGTTTATTTCCGTGGATTCCAAACAAAACGCAATGACGACGCCATTTAGTCGCGGCGCTTGAGACGGAGGAAGGGCGGGGGGGGGGGGGGGGGGGGGGGGGGTGGGGGGGGGGGGGGTGGGGGGGGGGGGGGGTGACGGGAAAAACACAATCCTAATCAGTACCTGATGAATAGCGAGTAGACTGGCTGCACGGTGAATCGCTATGAAATGATGGCCGGTGGTTTGGCTGGTTGGGCAGCCCAGCTCGTTGTGGTCGCCTGATGGCTCACGACTGAGTGTAATTGGGTGGCGCCGCGTGGCTGTCAGTGCGGCAGCGGCCGCTAGCTAGAGGAGCGGACGGTGGCGAGGTTGGGGAGTGCGAGAGCGCTGCACTGCTTGGCGGGGATGACATTCCCCAGCAGAGCTCATTAGGTGCGCCCCCCCCCTCCGCCCAAACACCCCGATATACACACATATACACAACCATGGACCTGCGCTCCTCTGGCTTACCGGACTTCAATGGCAGAAACGGGGTGGTTACGGACTTTCGGCACGGGCTGCGAGTTCGTGACGGCAGCGCAATGTTTGTTCCTGACGGTGGCAGTGAGCGATCCCAATGTGCCGACCACTGAGAAGCATCGATGGCAGCAATCGGCGGCGTACATCCTCGTCTTCATCTGCGCCGGCCTGGTAGTGGGCGTGACCGGGCCCGCGCTGCCGTGGATCAAGGCCCAGCTGCCGGACGGCGCCAACCTGGGGCACGCCTTTGCGCTGCGCGGCCTTGGGGGGCTGCTGGGTAGCTTTGGCGGCGCCTGGGCGCTCCACTGCGGCGTGCCCGGCGGCCTGATCATGGCTGCCGCAGGCATAGCGGCCGCGATTGGAGTGGGCAGCTTCCGGGTACGGCACGGCTCCTGCTTACGGAAGCAGCACATGGCCCCCCATCGCGACGGGCGCATGCTTGCCCTGATGCACACAGACGGGCACAAGCGAATCGGCAGGCAGGCTGCGGGGCGGCGATGCACTCACGCGGCCTCCGGGCGCATGCCCCATGTTCATCGCGCTGATCTGGCGCGGTGTGCTCCGCAGGTGTGCGACTCGGTTCTCGGCATGGCGGCAGGGCTCATCTTGTTGGACATCGGCTGCGGGTTTATGCAGGTATGTCCCATGACCGTGCAGTATCTATACTTTATAAAGGTGTGCAAAGGAGGGGATGGAGAGACAGAGCCGGGGGTGTGTAAGCGGGGGGGGATAATCGCTATTTTATGAAAAGAGGATTACTGTTTATATGATGCCTGGAAACGTTGCAAAGGTGGCGCAGGTGGGGCGCAGTGCGTCAAATGCCATGGAGGCTCACACGCGATGCTCCCGGGGCCATATCACCGGTGCGGCAGGTGGCCAACACACTGTACGCTTGGATCCACCCGGAGAAGCACCTCGTGGGCTGGCTCAACCTCCTCAACGCAGCGTTCGGCATCGGCACGCTCACGGCGCCGGCGGTGGTGGCGCTCCTCGCGACGCTGAGCCGCTCGCACACGCAGGGACTGCTGCAGGCGCTCCTGCTGCTGCCCGGCCTGGTGCTGATCGTATCCGCAGGTGGGGGCCATTCCCCGTACGACACGGCAAAGTCCCGCGATGTCCCATTATGTTCCCCCGTGCTTGCTGTTTTCAACCCCCCCCCCCCCCCCCTCCCATTGTGGAGTGGAAAATGATGGTCTCCGACCCCTGGAAAGTGGGGCCACAGTACACCTATTAACAGTCATGGGGGCGTAACACCCAGCCATGCCACTTGGCCGCGCCTGAGGCACTGTTTCAGTGCTGTGGACAGTCACATGAATGTTTCCCGGCGCCCCCCCCCCCCCCCCGGAATGCATCCAATAATCCTGTTATGACCCCCGCGAAGTACAAGTTACCATGAGGAGGTGCAAGATCAATTGGGCCTCCCCCCCCCCCCCCCCCAGCGGGAATCCAAATGAATCCTACGGCCATCCGGGATACCCTCCTCCGGCCCCATCATGCTGGCCTGTACCCATCTGAGCGGCCCCTCTTGCAGGGACGCTCTTCGTGCCCAGCCCGCGGCCGCCGCCGCAGGAGGGCAGCCAGGCGGCCGAAGGCGGTGGATGGCGTAGGTGGGCGGCCGCCATCCTCACGGCAGCCGCCTTGAACGGCGCCGTGGGCGCAGAGACCACGTTCGGGGCGTTCCTGGTGGCTTACGTAGCGAGCCAGCGTGGCGCGGGCATCCTCGGCGTTGGCGAAAGAGAGGCGGATCTGGTGAGGCTGTCCGGCACCCAGCCCGCACTATTGATACTGCATTAGAACGGCGAGTGCAGACTCGCCATTGAGAACCCTTATCACAAGCCTCGAATGGATAGGGCTTTTGTGCAACCTAATACAAGATTCTCTACAGGTAGATCCGCTGTGGTTCCGCCGGGATTTGACCTCTAGCGGGCAGCGCAGCTTCTTATTCCCCGTGTTCCCTCGTCGCATCGGCCCGGTATACAAATTGTGATATCCAGGCCTTATTATGTGTAATCTAAGCAGGGTATCCCTTTTTTAAATCATGACATCCCTGTGATGTTTTATTATTGGATCGGTTCTTTAATTAATGTTGCCTTCAGACCCCGCCATAGTTAGGCGGCCGCCATGCGGATGTCTCATGTGCCTCACCTCGGCCACAGAGCTTCCTGTCAATATTGGGCTACGTTGATTCCGGTACGTTTTGGTGCATATGTCTGGTCGTATATTCCCCGGTCAGAATGAAACCCCGCCTCAACAGGAAACACGCAAGTAGCTGTGCCCCTCGCTATTTAGTTAAATACTGGCGCCAAGCTGTGGAACGATGCCCTCATTTACCCCCCCCCCCCCCCCCCCCCACCCCCCACCCCATCGCCCGCACGCCACTGCACCAAACTCCACGGTATCTGTCTCTGTCCCTGCCTCTCATGCCTCTGCCTGAGCTCGGGTGCTAAAGTTTTTCTTAATTTCCTGGTGGTAACACGGCTATAGAAGTGCGCAGGCATGTCGGGCCTTCTCACGGCGGTGTACCCGCTTACTTGCAAGGCCGGCACGCGGCACGGCTGCGCTGCCGGGTCGCGGCACTGACGCGGGAACTGATGCCACTTGCAGATGACATCGGCCTTTTGGCTGTCGTTCACCCTGGGGCGCCTGGGCTCCGGCGCCCTCTCCGCCGTGCTCAGCAGCCGGCCGACGGCCTGTACTCTGGGCCCAGGTGGCGGTCATGTGCGGGGGGCTTCTGGCTGCTGCGGCCTTCCCCTCTTCGGGGGGCGTGCTCTGGACAGGTGTGCAATGACCCGCCTCTGCGCCCCTCGCCCGGGCATTCCGGTCGTGCCCGTGCAGCCGGAAATGACGACGGGGGCATGGATAGCCTCACTGGGTGTGGATTGCTGCGGTGCAGGTGCCATACTGATGGGCAGCGGAGTGGGCGGCCTCTTTGCCGCCTTCATGGGGCAGTTTAACTCGCGCTACCCCATCGACAGCAAGGTACCCCACCTTGTCATGTCCTTGCCGTATCCTTTCTCCGGGACCCGCCGGGCGTTGGGGAGGGGGGGGGGGGGGGGGGGGGCTTGGGTCCCTTCGGGTGAGTGTGAATACTGATGACTGTGGCGTGTGCTGGGCCAATTACGACACAGACGGGCGGGCTCATCGGCGTGGGCGTGATGGCCGGAGTTGCATTTTGGCAGGCGACCGCCGCGATGTGCCACCCGCGAGAAGCAATCAACGTAAGCAACTAACAGCTCTCACCTCCCTGAAACGCGACCCAGACGGCCCTCTCCCCGAGAGTGTACCCCCGTGGCAGTTGGCTCCATGGCTCAAAGGGTTGCAGCGCAGGTGCCGGTTGCTGTCGCTGACAGCACGGGCTGTGTGGGTGTGCAATCCCGCGACTCTGTCTGCACAGGTTACCCTCGCAGCAGCGGCGTTGATGGTTGTGAGTCAGTGCGTGCTTCAATATGACAGTGTTGCGGCAATCACCGAAATAAATCTAGCAAGCCGGCACGCTTACCGCAAGTACTGCAACGAGCACGTGGCTGCTAGATGCTGCGAGTGCAGTGGTACCATCGGTCAGTACTTTTTGACCCTATGCGCGACAGAATACAGCAGCAGTTTGGTAGCAGGGCTGGACTTCAAAATCGCGCAGCCTGCCTTTCCACATGCACACACATGTACATGTATACATGCTGGTGTTACCATCACTACTTCCACAAACCCATCCGCGCTCGCCCGCTTCCACGTTTCCCATTGTTTTTGCCCGGGTTCTTGCTGCTTTTATCCTAGACATGCGTATCCTGCACACGAGTCGACGTGCCTCCGCACCGACCGGTGCAGCGTATCGTCATATAGGGACATGCCTGTATACTGAGTCACCGTGCCAGTAGTGGATGCATGTGCATCGTCTCCTGTTTGTGTGACCAACCATCATAAGAGTTGCCGCGGACAGATTCGTGTGCCCACACCGAATTACCGAGTACATCAGTAACTGCCATACATCAGTACGAGAATGAGTTTGCCAGTCACTGCATCAGTGCGAAACGACAGACTGTGGAGCGCCGCAGGACTAACGATGACTAAGTAGTCATCGTCGCACTTGTAGTCCTGTTCCACCACAATAAGTACTTGAACAAGAGCATATTACGCAGCATATCATGCCGTTCACAAGACAGCAGCATATCATGCCGGTGCTGGTGCTCGTACGGTCCGACGACGGTACTAGTAGTATTCATCGGACCAGTCCGCCATCTATCTCCTAGTAGATGCTTTTAGCTGCTACGTAGGTGGTATCTCCTAAGTAGCGCGATGAGCTGCTTGTTTTGATCTCCTAGCAGTATTGCTAAAAGCAGTACTAAACGATCAACACAAGCCGCTTTTAGGAAGCGGCCCGCATCCCGCACGAGGCAGGATGGATGAGTGACGCGCGCCTGGTTGAGAGTCCAGGCCACGCGGTCACATGTGCGCGAGGGTGATCCACGGACGCGATGTGCACCTTTGACAACGAGATTGCGGATGAATCTGCGCCGTCTGATGAGGCAGCAAGCACGCTCTCGAGCCGCCACCAAGCTCAGGTCCCCAAGGAAAACTCTTGCGACTAAGGCCTCCTAGTGAGCCCGGGTGGTGCACCGAGTGCCTCACGATGAGAGGGCAACCCGATCTCCGGCACGGCATGCGACACCGCGCACAGTGCGGCGCACCCCCTTGCTCACCTCACCCACTGTGCCGAAGACCATGCCCGTGTACTCCGACATATCCACGATGTTTCGAAGAGGGCCCTTCTGTCCCGGCTCCGTGTTGTGCCACGCCGCATCCCGCACTGCCAACCCCCGTTGTGTGATGTTGCCCAACAGGGAGTGCTCAAACCGATCCACAGCCGTGGCCCGGGACACCGCAGTGTACTTGACACCGTACCGCATACTCTTGAACTCAAGTATCGTGGGCTTCAAGCTTCGGGAATCATAGCTCCCGGTCACCACATTTAAGGCCGGGAGGGAAGGCGTCCGGCTCCAACACGGCCTTGAGTTTACATATGGGTATGGTGTCATTGCCGAGAGGCACTGCCAGCTGGAACACGTCATCCATCCCCCGGCGAGCAGCAGCGATGCCCAGATCGTGAACACAGTGATTGCGAGACGTCGGCGATAGCATCCTGTTGTACGCGCCAATGAGTGTCTCCTGGTGCCGGGAGGTTCATGAGCGCGTCGCCATAGAGGCCGACAGTGACGGAGTTGTGCTGTGTTGAGTGCAGAATGATCTGGCTCCAAATCACCTAGGCCATGCATGGGCTCGGCAGAAAAAGTACTCGGCAGCGACCTCCCACATCTCTTGCGGAGTCATGATCGTCCGCGCAGTGGGGATGGCCAGAGTCCACATGCCCGACGCCGCATCAAGCTGGCCGACCAAGATCTGTTCCCTGCATGCGACAGCGGACAGGGAGAGTGCACACCTCATTTTGAAGCCGAGAGTTGTTGGCATGATCTAGGAAAGCCGTGAGCTCCTTGTACGAGCCCGGCGCATCCTCCGCCTCCCGCTCCATCACGCGGGCGTCCGCATTGCTGAGGTGGTTAGCAGTATCCGCATGAAGGCGCTCCGATGCCTCACGCACTGCCGCTTTTACTGCCAGTTTCATAGCGGTGGATGTGAGTCCAACTTGGAGGATTATGTAGGCAACCGTCGCGCAGCACTGCATCTAGCCCCTGGGTAGTGGATACATACGTACAGGTACCTGTACAACGCGGTTTTTTTAAGTACTGCTAGGGTGTGCATCCTTACTACCCCGTACCAACACCCGTACTCAAAACAGAAGATGTCATATCGTCGCTGCCGGTGTACGAGTACTACAATAATGTACAGTAGCGGTCCTTGGTTGATTCCCGCTGCCGCCGCCCCATGCTGCTGCTGCTCGCGTCCGCTTAGCACATCAGCAGTATCAGTACGGGTAAGGATTAATGGTGTGAATTACAAAAAAGGCAATAACAAATCCACTTACTTGTCACAGCGTACAACGTTTCAGCGTACGCATGCGTGCGTACATGGACTTGCTTACTTGGCATACCGGCGAATACTCGTCGCCTGTCATACGGGTATCAATTTTAGTACTTGCAGTACTGCGGTGTATGTGTATGCCTGATGTCCAAGCGAGCAGTCACCCATGGCGCAACGACCAACTGTCTGTCGCTCAGCTCTCAGACACACCTAGAACCACCGACAGACCTAGGGCCCGTACCAACGGCTAACTGCCGCCAACCACGGCGCCCGTGCAGACCAATAGCGCGTGGGAAGGCCTAGGGGCTTAGTCGGCTCGCGCGCCCGCGGGATGCTTTAGCATCCTGCCTGTCGGCGCGCTGCCCGCCCACTCTTTGGCTTTCCAAACGTCTCATCCCACCCATCTTGTAACCACGCTACTACACCACAAACACCTCGACTCTGTGCACATCACACCTGCACGTGCCTCGTCTATTGCTGTCCATCAAGGGCAGTACAACCTGCTGTCGAGCTGCGAGTGATATCGCGCAGCAAGCAACGGTGGTGAGTCGCGGTTACACCTGTGTTGTTTGCGTCGTGACGCCCGTCTTGCTTTTACCTCATGTGAACCTGTCGCACCGACTGCCTGGACTTGTCGACCGACCGACCGACCGATTAGCGTACCGAACGTGCCTGATCAGCACGGGCTTGCTTGTTGCCATATGCGAGCAGTCGGTACTGCGCGTCGTCGTCGTCGAGTCGTGTCGTGATACCGTACGCGTACGCATATGCGCGCGTGCGGGCACTCGTAGTCCATTCGCGAGAGGCATGTCGTGCGGCACACGGTGAGGAGTGCTTGACGTATTTCGCGTCGATCGACCACACACACACACACACCTCTGTCACGCCGAGTAACCAAGCAACTCGCACGCGTGTGTAGTGCCGGCCAATAGGGCCGATGGCACTGTGAGACGTACTTCTACTGGAGTCATAGGAACCGAGGCCAAGAGTCAGCAAGTCTTAGACAGAGACTTAGAGGCCAGGACACGTACATAAGACCACATGCCTAAGAGTCTGTTAGGCGATCGTTTGGAAAGCCAAAGAGTGGCTGTTCCTAAGTGGTCTTAGTCATGAACGCCCACATCCCAATACCCCCCACTTAGACGCTGACCTCGAGGTTGTTCAGGGGACGCCCTCACCTCCTGCAGTCAGCCACGTCTTCACAAGTGGAGGGAGCAAGTCATCACAGTGCAACGTTCATCGGCGCCAACCTTCTGCGCTATTGTTGGCAAGGCACTGTGCAAGGCGCGCGTAGGAGGCATCGCCTACACCTACAACGCGTGCAACGAGCTGAGAGGAGCCGCGTGTGGTGGTTACCTCAACATGGAGCGCGTTCGTCGGCAACCGCTTCATCAACCTGTTCAGTCCAAACTTCCGCGCGCCAATTGGGGGGGGAGCGGTCACTGAGCAAGGCGCATGTCAGAGGGAGAGAGCCTGCGCCAACTCAGACGACGCTTCACGAGGAGTACCGGAGCACTTGTGGCAGCACCCTCATTGGAGCCGGAGCGCGTCTTGCGTCAAGCGCTCCGTGACGCCATGGCGCAGCGCGGTGGAGACCCCAGCGCCGTAGGATCTGGAACACCATCAAGACGACGACCACCTGGAAGTCAGCACTACACGCCCAATCAGATCATGGGTGACCTGAGTGCAGCGGAGGACGGAGCGCATCTACGAGGAGCGAGAAGACGCGCGGACAATCGCCGGTGGTCTACGCAAGGAGACAACACCACGCCATGAGCGCTTCGACGGCGCTACCTCAATATGGACGGAGTGGTTCAGTTCATTCAACGCCAACGTCTTGGTGCCATACGCGCTTACCAAGGCGCCACCAACATTAGCCCCGAGGGCTGACGGAGCTGGTTCATCGGAGGGCGAGAGCACCGGACCAGAGTGGGTGTTCAGCCCAGCAGATTCCTTCAGCTTCTTCAAGAGTATGTCGAGATCAACGCCGTCACCAGGCCCATCATCGATCAATGGCAGAAGGACACTCTACGCTATCAACAACGAACTCTCCTTTTCGACCCTGCATCCGGACGCATTAGAGTGCCATCGCGCGAGGATGCGGACGCCTTTCACGAGTTCCGCTATCGACGCTACGTGGAGATCTTTGAGACCAAGTTCAATGAGGCGCCAAAGATGCGCACTAGGTACGGCGCCTACACCCGTGAGGGCTTCCGCGAGACCCCTGCCAGCTTGGCGATGACTCTTCGCGAGCTCAAGGCGCATCTACTAGACCTCACGTGGGACAAGGTCAACCAGAAAGCGTTCGACGTCATGACCTCTGTGTGGCGCTGTATTCCGGCGCTCAAGCAGTCCCTCGACGCTGGCTTCCACCAGCTCAAGGACATCGCTGTTCTACGTCTGTCTCATGAGGACCGCTTGGACGAGCTAGCTGCGGAGGTGGAGCGCTATGAGGACATCGTGAGGAAGGATGAGATTCGAATGGCGGAGGCCTTGACGGCTGCCCAACACTTCGCAGAACTGACTGGAGCATCGGCGCCGGCAGCTGGTGGAGGACGGCAGCACGGCACCAGCACTCAAGAACCGGTCATCACATGGACCATGGTCAACGGACGTCGTGTGCGAGCGCAGCTTGTCGTCGTGAAGGACACCCACCAAATCCGCCCGTTGTGCGAGGCATGCACAAAGGCGCGTGGACGTGACATCTTTCACGGAGCCAACTACCGAGAGTGTGCCAACAAGTTCGGCTCAACCATGTATGTCAACGACGCCGCTGGTGGCCGTGGCGGCCGTGGAGGCGGCCGAGGCGCAGGCCGAGGTGGCCGTGGTGGTCATGGCGGTGGACGCGGCGATGGAGGCGCACCCGGAGGCGGACGAGGACCGTGCTGGAACGCTGGGTGCGACGGCGCTCACAACTTTACTGAGTGCGACAAGCCAATCACTGACCCTACGCTCATCGCACGACTGAAGCGCAACCAGCAGGAGCGAGAGCGCCGCCTTGCCTATGGACAGCAACGCGGATGGGCTATGGACGTGGAGACCGGACTGTCCAAGCTCGAGATGGACTTGGCGAGGAAAGCCGGACACATGCTCACTGGGCGACACGACGCCCATGTTGACGGAGCGGCGACATCATCAACAATGGCAGACCTGGAGGCCATGTTCTCTCGCATCCTCGAGAAGTCTCAAGCTGCCCATGGTGCTACGGGTGCCATGCGCTTGGCCGTGGAGGTGCCAGACCCCTTTCTGGATTGCGTTGACACCGACGATCACGGCACTTTGCTACATGGAGCGTCTTGTGTGGAGCTGCCCGTGCGTGAGCTGCGTGAAGTCTTCTTTGGAGCTCCAGGTCGTGCGCAACCTGTGGGGGCTGACTGGATGCCGGAGTCGACTGTGCCAAGACCGCGTGGACGCCCGGCAGTGCTGCCTCCAGGATCGGCGCGGAACCCTGAACTTCGCATGCGCCAACCCGGATGGGACGCCCAACGCGAGCAACTCACCAAGCAGCGGCCCCAAGGTTTTGAGCCGGCAGTCGAGCAGGAGGCTCCTGCGTCCTACGAAGGCCGCCGTGGAGGAGGAGCGATCACCTCGGACATGTTGGACATCCGCAATCAGCAGCTCCTGCAGCACCTGCGCACAGCGCTACACACTGTGAGATTCAGATGTGACGTAAATGTGCCCTACTGGTGACGAACGACGACATACGGGGACGATACGGGACGGACGAGGGACGTGGATTTCATACCCAGTAGCGACGACTATCGCGCGCGACCTGTAAAGTACTATATGAATTTCTCGTTTCCATAATTTCATCAAATTGATATGCGCACGCGGGCTCGCGTGTCGCCCTCCGACGCGGAGCACCCGGGCTAAGTACAGGCGGATGTACGCACTCATTGCACATCGCCGCACATCGCTGACCGCACATCGCTGACCGCTGACCCCGCGGTGTGCCGCGATGTGCGGCACGACGGGCGGAGGTGTGGGCGGATGTAGGTGGTACGGTAGGTGGTAGGCGGTAGGTGGTGTTCGTAGGTGCGCGTTTTAATGCAGCCGCCCTAACTGCTGATGATTGTGTAACGCCCCAGCACGCGCATGAAGTATGGGGTCGCCTCACGGTCACCGCCGCTCGCCGTTGAATCAAGCGCGGACAGCCGCGCACTCGCATCTGTGTTGCCTGCCGGTGGTGGGTTACATCCACCCCAACTCTCAACCCCCCCCCCCCCCCCCCCCCGCCCCTCGCGCGCGGCAGCAGGCATGCCGGCAAAGGGATGGATAGCGAGTGTGTCGAAGGATGGCGTGTACTCATGCAAGCACTGCCGGGGCAACGTGACGGGCACTTGTGAGAAGATGGCGCGAGAGCGGCACTTCCTAAAATTCCCGAACTGTAGCCACTCGTTGAAGCGTGCGGCTAAGTTGCGCCGCAAGGCCGCCTTATCACAAGCAGCAGCAGCAGGGGCGGCAGCAGCAGCAGCAACAACAACAGGGGCGGCAGCAGGAGTAGCTGCAGCCGTCGGAAACGGCCCGCCGGCGCCGGTCTCGGACGACGGCGGCTCGAAGGTGGACGATGTGATGGGCGTGGGGGAGGACCCCGTTGGCGAAGACGGTATGGACATCGACGCGCCTGCGTGGCCGCCGGCGGGCGTGGAACCCGCGATGAGGGCGTGATATGGAAAGGCGATTCCGGCGACTTCTACATGAAGGTCATCGCCAAGAAGTTCCGGGGAGTATGGCACTACGGCGAGATAACCGGCGTCGTTACCGAGTGGGTGTTGGAGGACTACGGCGGGGCGACCCAGTGGCGCGCTGTTTTCGAGGACGGGGGCATTGTGGGCCTTCTGCGTTCAGAGGTGAGTGGGCCCGGCCTGCGTGCTGGTGGCACCACTCAACTGCGGTTGTATGGAATCACACGCACCCGCCCGGTCGGCGTGGCAGGTTGTGGAGGCTATGACGGCTGCCCAGGAGCACCCCCCTGTGGATGCGGACGGGGAGGCTCGCTTGGTAACCGTCCATGAAGGCGATGACTTGTCCAGTGAATCACGCACCTTGCCCGGCGTGCGGTCAACACAACCCGGCTGGCGGAGGCCAAGCAGAACACTGGCTGCCATGGCGTGTGCCATGTGCATGTGGTCCGGGGCTATGTCAGCATGGTCAACCTCTTCCCCCTCGCGCCGTTCCACCTGTTTTTTTTTGGCTTGGGAAGGGACTTCTGGAGGAAATTTGTCACCGTGCAGGGCCACATTGGATTCCGAGCTATGAAGCAGGAAGACCGGCGCCAGGCTTTAGTCCCGATACCCAGCAACTTTGAACGCGGGTTGCGCCCTTCGTTTGCAGTGTCCAAGAATCGAAAGGTAACCCCCTCCCCCCCCCCCCCCCCCCCCCCGGGCGTGGGCGTGGGCGTGGGCGTGACGGCATTCCCCTCCATGACTGCAGGGTCAGGCAAGGTGACGGTGCAGCCCGGCTGGGTCATGGAGGACTGCTTGCACCACATGGAAACGTTTTCCATTCTTAACGCCGGTCCGCTCCTCGAGGAGGCCCGGGTGAAGGCGATCATGCCCGAGAAGGAGCTCGCGTCCCCAGCGGTGGTGCGTTCGGTGTCACAACTGGCGGTGCTTGGGCACATGTACAAGCGCCTGCAAGGAGCTGCGTGGTTCGTCACGCGGTGGGGTTTGCAGAATGTGGTGACGGAGGAGGACGGCCCCGAGCGCAAGGCGCAGGTGGACGCGCTCACTAGGGAGGGGAGGACTCGATACCCAGCGCGGCGCCAAGGCGCGGCGGCCGGGGCAGCGCGGCGCCAAGGCGCGGCGGCCGGGGCAGCGCGGCGCCAAGGCGCGGCGGCCGGGGCAGCGCGGCGCCAAGGCGCGGCGGCCGGGGCAGCGCGGCGCCAAGGCGCGGCGGCCGGGGCAGCGCGGCGCCAAGGCGCGGCGGCCGGGGCAGCGCGGCGCCAAGGCGCGGCGGCCGGGGCAGCGCGGCGCCAAGGCGCGGCGGCCGGGGCAGCGCGGCGCCAACGCGCGGCGGCCGGGGCAGCGCGGCGCCAACGCGCGGCGGCCGGGGCAGCGCGGCGCCAACGCGCGGCGGCCGGGGCAGCGCGGCGCCAACGCGCGGCGGCCGGGGCAGCGCGGCGCCAACGCGCGGCGGCCGGGGCAGCGCGGCGCCAACACGCGGCGGCCGGGGCAGCGCGGCGCCAACGCGCGGCGGCCGGGGCAGCGCGGCGCCAACGCGCGGCGGCCGGGGCAGCGCGGCGCCAAGACAGCGCATACAGCGGAATCGGCGGAAAGGGATGCATTACAAGTTGTGGACGGCAGGCGCTGAAAACTATGCGGTCATGCCGCAACAACCCCAGCACTGGCTTCTGGATACCTCTGATCTGGCTGGCGGCGGCGGGCTGCGGGATGCAGGGCCGCATGACTGAGGTGGCGGTGCTGGTGAGCTCGGAGAGTCTGCATGCGGCGGAGGCGGCGCAGCCGCATAGGCACTAGACAATGCTCTGAAGCGAGCCCCAATTGTCTGCCCAGCGCCTGCCCCAATGTAACGCACCAGCTTGGCAGCAATTGGCAGCTCTTTTGCCCCCCCCTCCACCCCACAGACACACTACCAATACCAGTTTCTCATCCCGGCGGGCAGTTGATGCGTATACCCAGGCTTGTGCGTACGCGGTGCGGGGGGGGGGGGGGGGGGGGGGGGAATCACTATAGCTAAGCTAGTGATGTGAGATATGAGTGCAGCAACAGATATTGTGCAAGATATAATACGATGGCATGCAAGCGGGTCCCCGCTCTTCCACAATCATTGGCCCTGCTCCCTCTTGCCCCGCCCCCGGTGCCCTTTAGCTGCTCTCAGCATCCCGAGTGGGATGGGCGGGGCAGCGGTTGCTACCGAGTGAGGCGTAGCATCGTTTGCAGTAGCAACGCAGCCTTTCCGGTGTGACGCCGCCTGGATGTAACCTAGCAGTACGCGCAAAGTGCAAGTGCAAGCTGTTGATGGCGGGGATCCCGCGCGGGGGGGGGGGGGGGGGGGGGGGGGGGGCAGCGGCTGTGGGATAGGCGCGGCAGCGGTTGCTACAGAGTGAGGCGTCGCATCGTTTGCAGTAGCAACGCAGCCTTTCCGGTTGCATAGTGTGACGCAGCCTGGATGTAACCCAGCAGTACGCGCAAAGTGCAAGTGTTACACGCCCGTGTGCCCCACCCAATGACATTGCGCCCGACCTCACTGACGGCATGTCTCGCTCTCCTTCAGCTCCTGGGCCGTCCGCCGCCTCACCCTGCGCACCCCACCAGCCGCGCGTGCCTTCTCGGAAGCCTCACACACGGCGGCGCGAGTCGCGTCGTGGAACGCGTCCCTGACATGGCGGAACTCCGCCCTCTTCGTGGCCGTGGTCGGGCAGGGGACTGCCCGCTGATGGGTCGCCATGCATGGGTACTTGGGGCCGCACAAAGCCGGGGTGCCGTCGCAGCAACACTCCCAGTCCGTCCGTTGGCCGCAGTCCACGCATGACGGGCGTCCGGCCAGGACACGCACATGATAGTGCATGTGGCCGCCTCCCCCCACTGCTCGTAGTGCTCCGGTCAACATGGCGACGAGCAAGTCGGCATGTCCCGCAGGTGGCTGCGGGGCGGGTGGCGCGAGCGCAGCCTCGCTCGCCTCGACAACCCCCTCAGCCCGATCAGTCGCCTCGACCACGGCCTCCTCCGCCTCCTGACGCGGCGCACCAGGCGCATCATCGTCGCCTGGCAGGGCGTCCCCCCCCGCAACGGCGCCGTCGGCGGTGGCCGACGCCGTCGTGGCGGGGTGTTGTGAGGAGGTGGCCCTAGACATAGGTGGGGCCGGCACCGCCATGTGTTGCTCCACATGCGGTGCGGTTCCTGACGCGACAGCTCCGTCGCACCAGTACCGGCGCCGGCACCCCACGCACGCCTGCTGGGCTTACCACCAACCGGCATGTTTCCTTTGGGAGGCGGTTCATCCGCGTCGGAGGTGAGCGGCGGTGCCTGTGTGGGTGTGGATACTGCCCGGCCATTAGGGCTCCCGCCGCCTGTCGCTCCGCCGACCCACGCCGCGGCGTGTGCTGCGCCCCGCATAGTCGCCTCGAATATAATATACATGACGCGGGGACGGGGGGGGATTCGTGCGTTTCGTATGTCGGCGGAAAGGCGTGCGAAGCTGCGGCTGGCGAAGGTGGTGGAAGTAAGCGTGGCGGCGTCGGCGGCGTATTACCGTGCGTGCATGCGTGCGCAACCCCGCGGCAGCAAGCGCCGGACTCGGCGTGTGCCAGCGGCAGAGCTGCGAAGCCATGGACACGGTACGGGATGCCAAGTCTGGCTAAGTAACTGCCGAGGCTGGCGGCTTAACCCCCATGTCCGGCGGTTGAGGGACGGAAAGTGCGTAGAAGTTGATCGGGAAAGCGGGCATATAAGCCTGGCTGTGCTAGGTTCCTATTAAGTAATGGCGGTTTGTGCTAAGTAATTCGTAGGGGTAGACCATGCAGCGCAGGTAGGGGGCGGTATAAATGAGGCCGGGCACATATACTGCTCCACGAAACGACACTGTCGCACGTGTAGTTGAATAGACGCCCCCCCCCCCCCCCCCCCCGCCGGGTCGGCCCGCCGGGTCGGCCCGCCGACCCGCCACGGCATGTAATATTTGTCATGCATCGCCGGGGTATGTGTGAGTGGATGCCCCGCCGCCACATCCCCCACCCCACCCCCCCCCCCCCCCCCCATTTACACTTGTGCACTCATTAAGTTTGGGCTGGTTTCGGAGCAGTACATGTACGTATGTATATACATACAATGGAACGTAGGACCTGCGCGGAAAGAGGCGGGGCTGGCGGAGTGCGTTGGGGGTGCGTAGAGTAGCGTGTTGGTGAGATTCGGGGTGCATCGGACGCCGGATGCCCATCCACCCAGCGTAAAAGACGCCTACGTAATATTCACACTATATATATTCACACGCAAATGTGTGAAAACCGGACATTCCGTGCCGGATGGGTGGGAATACGGCGTCCGATGCAGCCAAAACCCCAGCAACACGCTATTCTGTGCACCGCCAATGCACTCCGCCAGCACCGCCTCATTCTCTGTCGATTTCGAAAACGCCTTCACATTACCCACCGCTAATTGCAATTGCCACCGTGTAATGTTGTCACGATGTGCGCACACAACAACACTTACTACCGGTTCCGACGCGGATGGAGGCGAGGCTTGCGGAGTGCGTTGGGGGTGCGTAGAGTAGCGTGCTGCAAATAATTGGGGTGCATCGGACGCCGGATGCCCACCCACCCGGCGTAAAAGACGCGTAATATTCACACTTTATTAACACACAAATGTGTGAAAACCGGACATTCCGTGCCGGATGGGTGGGAATACGGCGTCCGATGCAGCCAAAACCCCAGCAACACGCTATTCTGTGCACCGCCAATGCACTCCGCCAGCACCGCCACATTCTCTGTCGATTTCGAAAACGCCTTCACATTGTCCACCGCTAATTGCAATTGCCCGTGTAATGTTGTCACGATGTGCGCACACAACAACACTTACTACCGGTTCCGACGCGGATGGAGGCGAGGCTTGCGGAGTGCGTTGGGGGTGCGTAGAGTAGCGTGCTGCAAATAATTGGGGTGCATCGGACGCCGGATGCCCATCCACCCGGCGTAAAAGACGCGTAATATTCACACTTTATTAACACACAAATGTGTGAAAACCGGACATTCCGTGCCGGATGGGTGGGAATACGGCGTCCGATGCAGCCAAAACCCCAGCAACACGCTATTCTGTGCACCGCCAATGCACTCCGCCAGCACCGCCACATTCTCTGTCGATTTCGAAAACGCCTTCACATTGTCCACCGCTAATTGCAATTGCCGTGTAATGTTGTCACGATGTGCGCACACAACAACACTTACTACCGGTTCCGACGCGGATGGGGGCGAGGCTTGCGGAGTGCGTTGGGGGTGCGTAGAGTAGCGTGCTGCAAATAATTGGGGTGCATCGGACGCCGGATGCCCATCCACCCGGCGTAAAAGACGCGTAATATTCACACTGCTTTATTAACACACAAATGTGTGAAAACCGGACATTCCGTGCCGGATGGGTGGGAATACGGCGTCCGATGCAGCCAAAACCCCAGCAACACGCTATTCTGTGCACCGCCAATGCACTCCGCCAGCACCGCCTCATTCTCTGTCGATTTCGAAAACGCCTTCACATTATCCACCGCTAATAATTGCAATTGCCACCGTTTAATGTTGTCACGATGTGCGCACACAACAACACTTACTACCGGTTCCGACGCGGATGGAGGCGAGGCTTGCAGAGTGCACTTGCGGTGCACAGACTAGCGGGAGACTATACCCATTGTCGCTTATTTACAAGCACGGGCGGTGCTGCCAGACCTGATCGTCTACGGCCGATATAATATTCACACTATATTAACATCGGTGCACACCGCCGCACACCGCCGCACACCGCCGCACACCGCTGCGCGCGCACATTCGTCGCACACATTATCCCGGATTCACTCGCCGTATCCATTACGCCGTGCTACTTCAACAATAAACATTGCGAAATTACACCGACACAATGCCGCACCGACTAGCTCTTGACAATACGTGCATATAAATAGTAGTGGCGCGCTGCTCCTCGCCTCCGATGTGTCGTTGACTGCTGCGGAAGGCGGTCGTCGACTGGGTGTTAGTTTCTCCACCTCGGCCGCCCCCCCCCCCCCCCCCCCCCCCCCCTTCACCGCTCACAGCGCCATGGCCGACCTCGCCCCCCCGGGCAAAAGTGGGCGGCGAGCCTTGTTGTCTCGCGTGTCCGCGCCGCCGGCATCGAGGAGGACGAGAAAGACATGAGGAAACCCGTGACAAGGTGGGCGCGCAACAAAACACTCCATCCTCCGCATTAGCACGCACCCACTCGTGGCTAACTTGTGCCGCGCGCAGGTTCGTCCGGGAGCGCCGTAAGGCCCACCTCAACGCCAAGGCTTCCACAGTGCCAGCGGCGCAACTCGTGGTGGCCGAGGAGGCCGCATCCTCAGCCGCTTAAAGGCGAAACGATTGTGGCTTGTTGTGGGTGTCTGGGCACAGGGGGCGTCCCGACGCCAAGGTAAGGAAGCTCATGGCGGCGTCGTCGACGGCACAGCCTCCCGGGGTGGTGAAGACACTGACGGATGACAAGAAGCGGAAGAGGCCAGTGAAGAAACGCCGAGGTAAGAAACTGACGGTCGCGGAGTCGGAGGCGGAGTCGGAGGCGCAGGCGGAGGCGGAGGCGGAGGCGGAGGCGGAGGCAGCGAGATCGTCGAAGCGGAGGGTCCCCCGGGCACGCAAGAACAAGAACAAGCAGTAGCCCCCGCCCCCTTTACCCCCCCCCCCCCCCCCCCCCCCCCCAGGCGGGAGCGGCTGGCGGCGAGGGGGGGCGGGGGGGGGCGGGGCGGGCGTGGTCCCCCGCCCCCGCACCCCCCCCCCCCCCCCCCCCCCGGGCCACATCCCCCGATGGCAGCTGTCGCGAATATTGTAATTCAATCATTCTTCGGCAAACCGCTGCCTGCCCCCGCCCTCCCCCTCGCGAATATTTATGTAACGTGAGCACTCTTTGGCAAAACATGGCAGCCAAACCGCCCATCTGATGACCTTTGATCGGACGGCTGGCAGGCCCGATCAGCAGTACTAGTACTGCAAATTCCCCAGTGTTACCAAATACGTACGGCTGCGATTTGCGCTCCCATGTACTAATAGTCGTACTTATCCACAGGACGACTAGGGTTCGTGCCCGGGTACCGGGTACCGGGTACTACATCCCCGGTACCGGCGTCATAAATATATCGCGTACTACCCGGTACTACACGGACAACCTTGTACCTTGTACGTCAGTGCCATGTACGCTTCACCGGGCTGGTACGACTACCAGAATGATGACAAAAAGGATTTATCGCCCGCCGGCAATAACGCCGGATGTACTCGCACGTAACTGGATGGACGTGCCGCCACCAGCAGCAGCCTTCACGGATAAATAATAGTCGCTAGTAGTAGTGCTTCGTCACCTGTATGTCACATCTGAATCTCACAGTGCTCCCTCTCCACGATCCGTTTCTACTCGTAGACCATCGGTCCGGGGCCCTCTGATGCGGTTGGAGGGCACCGTGCAATATGGCGCGCCGGTGGTCACGACATTCTTCTGCGTCGCCATTCATCCCCAGGTGGAGGAGTGCGACACCACGCTGGAGATCACAAGCGGGCGCGGAGCGCGCTTCAACTACGCCGACGATAAAAAGTTGGTGGGCCTGCCGGACGAGCACGTTTGGCCGGCCGTTCACGCCTTCCGCACGTACACCAAGGCGCTTGAGGCGCGCTTCGACAATGTAGATGCACGCATATACAGCGCAGACATAGCATGGAGGCCGCGCGGTGTGAGGCCCCGGCCGGCGCCGACATATCGTGCACGTGGCCCCAGCTGGATGGCCACCACGGGATCCAGGTCCTCAATGTGCCGCTTGGATCGCCATGGTATGTTTGCGGGCCTACATATGCGCGGCAAGGCGGAGGAGCTACACGAGGTGGTGGACGCCAACCTGAGCAAGTTCCTATCCGCCAAGCCCAACAATCGGTACACCCACGCCCCGCATCACCTCGCATGGGCCCTGCTCAAGCATTGCATGAACACATGGCAGGGTATTGGGTCCGCAACTGCCTCCCGTCCGAGGTGGAGACCTTTACGAAGCCGGTGGATGCCACCGGCCTCGCTACTGCGGTTGAGCGGGTGCTAGGGGTATATTTTAACCCCTCCACGCACGGCATCGGCACCAATCCGGTGGTCACCGATTTCCAGCCGGAGCTTTTGCACGACCCTGAACCCACGGCAGCGAAGGCGGTTAATTTAAGCGAGGATGCAGTGGCTAGGGCGCGCAAAGCAACATGCTTCACCTCCTCACCCGGTTGAAGGACGCTGGCATTGTCTGCCGCATGGCTACCGCTGCCTCGTGATGACGCCTTCATATCAGCTGCGTGAACGACATCGTCCCGAGGTTTCTCACTAGCAACTCAAACACCAACACCCCACACATGGTTTCTTTGAAACACAGCTTGAGTCAATACTTGGTCGAGGCATATTTAACGCAACTTCTTCCGCCCGTCATGCGCAGTATGATGACTTCCTCAACGATGCTCGTATATGTCGGCCAGCTATATATGCCACGGCGGTGCGGGAGGCATGGGGCCGCCTTCAGCATTGGGGTACTGATGGCCACCTCAGCGATGCGGATGCCCACGTGATAGAGCGGGAGGCGGAGGCCGCGTCAGGCTGGCAAAAGGAGCTGAGCGCCTTTCTAGACCATGCCAACAGCTCTCGGCTTCAGAATGAGGTGGATACTCTCCCGGTCTCATGTAGGGAACGGATCTTGTTCGGCCAGCTCAACGCGGCGTCGGACATGCAGATGGTGGCCATCCCCACTGCGCGGACGGTCATGACTTTGCATGAGCTGCGAGAGGTTGCTGCCGCGGGTACCTCTTTCTCCCTAGCCCGTGCATGGCCATGGTGGTTGGGAGCCATATCATTTTGCTGCCCTCGATAGAGCACAACCCCGGCATTGCTGACCTCTATGGCGACGCGCTCATGAACCTCCCGGCACATGGAGACGGTCACTAGCGTGTACGATACGATGCTATCGCAGACGCCTTCCGCGATTTCTGTGTTCACAATCTGGGTATCGTTGTACGCCGGGAGGTGGATGACTTCTTCCAGCGGGCAATGCCACGGCAATAACACCGTACCCATGGATGACCTCAAGGACATGTTGCCGGACGCAGAGCTCTCTCTCCCAGCGTTCAACGTCGTGACCGGGAGCTATGATCATGGCCCCATGGAGCCCACGCTGTTAGAGATCAAGACTATGCCGTACATGTCCAAGTACAATGCGGTGCCCCCGGCTACAGCCGTGGATCGGTTTGAGCGCTCCGCCCCGTTGGGCGACATACACCAGGGGTTGGCAATGCGGGACGCGGCGTGTCACAATACGGAGACGGGGCAAAATGGCCCACTTTGAGACATCCTGGACATGTCATGGTACATCGGCATGGGCATGGTACATGGGCATGGGTTTCGGCGGAGTGGGTGAGGTGACTGATGAGCGAGGGGGTGCGCTACATTGATGTGCGTGTTGCCGTATGCTTGGCCGCGGATCTGAGCGCCCTCTCATCGAGGCGAACTCGATGGACCACTTGGGCTCACCATACATGAGGCCTTACTCGCAAGAGATTTCCTCGAGGTCCCGGGTTTCGTGGCTGGTCGAGAGCGCGCTGCTCGTGGTCTCATCAGACGGCGCTGATTCGTTCGCCATATCCCGTTTCCGAAGTTGCACAACACTACGCCTGTGGATCACCCTCGCGCACACGTGCACGCGTGGCCTGGACTCTGGACCGTGCGCGCATCACTAATCCACCCCGGGATGCGGGCCGCCTTAGGCAGCTTGTTCTGCTGATCTTCTAGTATTGCTTTAAAGGCGGTGGGGGTTTTTCGCCCCCGGGACATGACCGGCACCAATGAAACCCTTACTTGCAGCGTCTCTACGACGGCCGTTTAGGCAGCGATCCAGTTCCGGAAAGCCCTTGGTAGGTGACGCTCCGTTATGGTCAATAAGCAAATTGCCGAAACATTCTGCAAAACTAATTGAGTGCTAGTGACGGGATTTCCAACACTGTTGGCCGGATCACCGTCTAAACACTATTGTCATCAAACGGCACTCACCAAGAAAGGTCCGCCCTATCCGTCTGGGCGTCGGCCCATTCTAGTAATGCGAGTTGGGGCAAGCCCCGTCCCGCGGAGCAAAGCGTTTCGGGAGTGCGATACATGTGCAACAAAAAAAGGCAATGTGAGGGATGAGGGCCCGACGCCATAGCTGGAAAATTTTCCCATTAAGGATGACTCCCAGTTTAAGTGGATTTGTTATGGGCCATTTTGTAAATCACACCGGTAGTCGCTACCCTGTAGATAGACCCGTGGAGTCTACTAGTACTTCTGATAGTAGGGACGGTGTGCTGACCCAAGACAACCCTAACCCCTGACCCTGAATGGCCCTAAACTACACCCGCTATTTAGCCATCACGACGTGGCGGACGCGGTCCGCGCGGGTCCGAGTTTATAGGTCATCGACAATTTCCGCTAACCCGTACCATCACCCCTTGGCTTGTGACTGGTTCGACCAACTGCCGACACCGCTCTTGCTTGCCCCGGCGCAGCCCCCGCGGCGCTGAAAGCAGCTGCTCGTCTTCCTGCCGGCACTTAGATGAGACAGCACAGCACCAGCCTATCGCCGCCCGCCCGGTCGCACCGAGTTCCAGCGGCTGTACCTCGACTTCGAGCGATCCTGGCCGTCTTCCGGGTTGTTTGGTTCAGCGGCTAGGGAGGCAAGGCAAGCCGTAATCCGAGGCCGGCGCGTCGTGGGGGCGTGGAGCGACCGCCGAGCCCCAGCAGACATATACGAACATATCTGAAAGTTAGCCATCAGCTGCGAGGCAGCCCCGCGTCGCTATGTTCAAGTTTGGGCGTAACGGTGCGGCTCCGAGCCCCTCGGAGTTCAGCACCAAGGAGCTCCAGCGGATTCAGCGCAGGTGCGGCTCCCGTGGGGCCTATGGCAGCGCCGGAAGCGTCGTTTTACACCTCGCATGCGCGCTCAGGCCCGCCATGCTGGCACATTTCTTAAGCAACTGCACTACAGGTACACCTGAACAAAGCAGCAGACCTTGAATTCACCCAGAACAAGTGGGACTGTGGCCCCACAGCACCAAGGCCGGCGCCCTGAACACAAAGTCCTATATTGCGATGTATACTGCGGACCTTTGCAGCCGGAGCGACTGAGGGCATGCTTGCTGATGACTGCAGGTTTCTCAAGCTCTCCCAGGACCGCTATCGCGTGCCCATCAGCGCGTTCCAGAGCATGCCGGAGCTGTCAGGCAACCCCTTTGTGGCCAAGATCCTCCACCTCTTTGACGGCGACCGCGATGGGTTCATCACGCTGGAGGAGTTCACGTCCGCGCTTCAGTGGTTCCGCACTCTGCAGCACCCCGAGGACAAGCTGTCCCGTGAGCGCCTTTCCAGCGCCGGATTCTTGTTCGCAAAGGGCTGTTGGAAAGCACAGGATCCCGGCGCTGACCGCCCTCTGTCCTGTTTGCAGTTGTCTTCCGCCTGTACGACCTCGACTCGGACGGGTACGTCGGCGAGGCGGAGCTGATCTCCACCATGCGCGAGATGCAGCGGCACCTGTCGCAGACGCAGCTGGAGCAGGCACGTCCCACCTCAGCCATTGCCGCCATGGGCCATCCACGCGCTCCCTGCTTTGAGAGGCTCCATGTGACTGCGGCGAGCGCTGTTGTGGCAGATTGCCAGGAGCACGATCAGGGAGTACGACAAGGACAATGACGGCAAGTTGTCCATGGCGGAGTTTCGGGAGCTCGTAGGTGAGTCGCGGTGCCCTGCGGGGGGGGGGGGGGGGGGATGCACAGCCTACATGGAGGCGGCTCACTGTGCTACGGTTTGCCCCTGACAGGCATCTCGTCGTAGTCATGCGAAGTCCGCGGGCCACAAGTCCCACCACCGCTCCCTGCTCACCTCCTTCCGCCTCCCTATTGTACAGCACAATGCCCAATGACAGTCAACCAATTGTTTAATCAGCCCTCTTCTGAAAACGGACGCCAATCTCAGGCACACGGGTGGGAAGAATCGGCCTGAAAGGTGAAGGGGGGGGGGGGGGGGGGCGGCATGCCTGCTTCATGGCCCAGCAGAGCCGGCCATGGCTGCAGAGACACATTTCTGCACAGCTGTGGCGTTGCCGCTCCGCACCTCGGGGCGGCAGGCTGTGGCCAGGCGCTCGGCCTGGGCGGTATGCAGCTCGCGCCCAAAGTCTTGCCACACGGCGCGCGTCTTGTTCATGTCCTTGGTACCGATCTCGTTGCGGGTGCGCACGCAGTAGGGGCATCGGTTCCAGTGGTAGGGCACCACAGCCACCACTGCCAGCCCAGGCACCACAGGGTCAGGGCGCCGCCGCACCGCCTTCGCATACGCCTGCCGATCAAAGGTGAATGCCACACCTAAAGTAGCTCAGACATGTGGCGGTGCACAACCTCTTGGGTCCGTCCTTGCCCATTCGATGTACTTTCGGGCGTCAGAGGCGGCGAACTCCTCATAACAGTCCTTGTTGCGCCTGTTTCGTGGGCATTGAGCCGACCCGTGAGGCGCCGCGCAGAGGAGCGCAAGCGAGGGGGCTAAGGGGGTAGTCATTCATACATGCACAGACCAGCCACAAGTGCTGACGCGCCTGAAAGAGCCGCAGCGTACGCAATCGGCATACATAGGCATACTTGTCATGATTACAGACCCAAGGATCCGAAATCAATGCGAATTGTCCCATCCGAACCGGGGAGGCTAAACCCGGAAAGCTGAATAACAAATGGGCGGACGATGATGTACACGGCGTGTCTGAACCACGGGTGCCGACCTGACTATTAGAACCCGATTCATTGCTCTCATAAATGGGGTGCTACTGAATGTTCCTGATTATCGTAATAATACCAGGTGATGTATTCGTCTGACATTGGACCAATACGGACACAGCGCGTGTTGGGGTTCTTATGGTCGGGTCGGCACCCGTAAGCGTGTCAATACCTGCTATACTTATCTTATTTATGTTAATATTTATTTATACTACATTTATACTATACTTATACTATATTTATGTTTATTGGTTGGCATATCGTTTTTCCTATTTTTCTAACACAAACGAATGCATCGCGAATGCATTATGTGGATTTCATATGTACGCCTATCTGCCCGGTACGTATCGCTGTGGCAACCAAAAAGTAAGAGTTCCGCTACATTTTTTGTCTATATGTCCCCTGGCAGGCAAGGCGGGTTCTTATTTTGCAGTCTTTGTATCACCGCGGCAGCACCTGTATATATACAATCTGAATAATGCAGTCATAACCGTTCGTATGTACGGGTGCCGGCCGGACCATAAGAACTACAAAAATAGTAACGCGCTATGTCATGATTGGTCCAACTTTAGGCGAATTCATCACGATATCATAATGAGAATTTAAAACATACGCTAGCACCCCATTTCTGAGAGCCAAAAATCGGGTTCTAACAGTCGGGTCAACACCCGTATATCTATGGTGCATTTGGGTAGAGACCTCAAAGTGAGTACATATAGTTGTTTATTCAGGGGGGTGGTGAGGAGAGCGGACGGGGTCGGACATGGGGTTGTGCTCGGAGGCAAAGGAGCCCGGCACGAGGACGACGGACTGGTGGGGGAGCAGCTTGGGGTAGATGTAGCGGTTGTAGAAGCGGCGGGTCTCCGCCACGTGCTCCGGGTTGGGCCCAAAGTGGTAGCTGTCGGTGGAGAGCCAGGTGACGGCAGCGGGCAGCTTGAAGTCTTTGAGGCGGCGCTGGAACTGCGTCAGCCCGTTCTTCAAGGGCGGCCGCGCCTCGTTGAGCCAGATCACGGCGCGCGGGAAGTCGTGCCGCACGGCAGAGGCGACCGCCTCCAGGTCGCTTGGGGGAAGCCCTGAAGTAATGATCCGAGCCGGGGGTCAGCGCGACCAAGACGGGGCGGAGCCTGCGGTAATGAGCCTGCGCGCACCGTTCCAGATGAGCTCGTCCCCCAGGTAGATGCCAAAGATGGCGCCGCTGGCCAGCAGCCGGTTCACTGCGCCCTTGACTCCCTCCCAGCTGCAGCCAGTGGCGGGCATCTGTATTAAATGTGTGAGCTTGATGTGATAGTGACCCATGTTAGATTGCCATCAAGTACAAGTCGTGCAACTGAGGGCTGGGGGGGCAGTGGTGGTCAGGCGTGGGTCCACGTCTCACATAGGTACTACACGAATGTGCATCAATCAACAGAAAACTTACCGAAAGTCGACAATGAATCGTGCAGCTTGGTGACTGGCCACTGATGGTGCGGTCTGCAAGCAAGCGCGGGCGTGTGTGATATTTTACGTTCGCCGATGCACGCTTGCGCGTGATATACTGTGTGTACACTGTATTGCGATTGCTGATACCGTCCCTGTCGATGACCGGATGACCTCAATGACCGCATGTATACCGCATGTATACCGTGGCGGTGCCTCTGTACTGATGTCGGGCCTCGCCATCCTGTCACCCCCCAACACCCCCATCCCCCCCCCCCCCCCCCCCCCCCATCACACCCACACACCCACCCCCACACCCACACCATGGCACCTCCGACCGTACGCAACCCAACAAGGGCGCCCGCCCATCACCTCGGTCACCAGCACGCGCCAGGGCCGGTCGTCCAGCGCGAGAGGTGCAGGGGCGGCGGTTTAGTCCCCGGTGGGAAGGGTGCATTGAGGCGAATATCTGGCTGTTGCTGAAGTGCAAGGTTTTAGGGTGTTAAGGATTTATAGGGCTTATCGGTTTAGGGTTTTATGTATAGGGCTTAGAACCGTGTATACCCATTGCATTGTCTCTCGCTGAAATTGTATTACCCGGGATGCCGCCCCGGTATTACGACACCAGCCGGTATAACCATCAAACTCAGCGAGACTCATTGGAGCAGAGTGGAGGGAGTAGATCGGCATCCCCCGGTGGCACCCACTTGGTGCGCCATGTCGGCTGGAGCTCCAGGCGGCGCTTGCCCTTGACCTCCTCCGCCGCGCGCTGGAAAAAGTAGCCGTTCACCTGCCACTCACGCACCCGCCCGCAAGCAGCCCTCCCTCAGCCGGCGGCGGGGGCGCGGCAGCGAGGCCGTGGCGGGGCGGGAGGGGCGCCACCTTGAGCATGTGCCGCATGCCAGCGGCCGCGCCCTCGCAGATGCGGCTCACGTTGCCGCTGAAGCCGAAGTTGGCCCAGCCCAGGAACTCCGCCGGGTCGTACGCGTTCTCGTCCCAGAAGGAGAGCCAGCGCAGGGTGCCTTGCGGGCCCGCACCGCCCGCGCCGCCCTCCTCGAAGCAGCGGCGCATGGCGGCCTCGCAGTGGTTGCGGGACACGGTGCAGCGGAGGTGGTCCGCTTGGCGCGCGGCGGTGCAGTGGTTGCAGAACTCGGGATTGATCCTGCCCGCCCCATGCTGGTGAGGGCCGCACCCCTGCGTGCGCTCCCTGCACACCCCAACAGCCTCCTCAGTCTGCGGCAGCCCTCAAGTGCGAGTGCTGCATATGCCCGCAGGACCGATGGCGCTGCAGCGTGGCCAAACCGCCCCGCACACTCGCAAGCATGCATCCATCCAAAGGCATGCTACAGGGCCGTGTCAGGCGTTTCCCGCCGGGCCATACCTCTGGCAGATGGGCTTGGCCAGCGTGGCTTCCCACTGGTTGACGTGGCACATTGCGTCCTCGTGGCAGATGGCGCCCGCCTGGCGGCAATGCCCCCCGGGCGGTCCCGAGCTGTTCCCTGGGGTGCTCGCCGGCAGCGGCGGCGGCGATCCGTGCTGCTGCAGCCGCAGCCCCGGTGTGGCTATCTGCGGTGCGGGTACGCATGCCGGTGTGAAGGGGGACGGTGGCTACATGTGATGGTGTATTGTTTCGATACTCCGCCCAGCCAGAGCTCCACACCTGCTCCAACAGCTCCCGAGACGGCACGAAGCGGCACGCCACCTGCTCGGAGTCCGCCGCTGGATCCGCCGCCGCCGGGATGTGGAGAAGCTGCGCGTATCTACGAGTATCTACGGCGCGCCACAGCAACACCCGACCCACTTCGAGCCAAAGAAGCGGAGGCACCGCGAAGCAGATCAGGAGGAGGAGGAAGGTGCGCCGGAGCGTGAGGCAGTGCGGACAGCGTCGGGGCGGTCGCGGCCGGCGCGGCAGCTGTGCTGGGCGGCTGAGCGGAACACGCATACCGCCGTGGCCGTTGTCGCCGTGTTTTGACCAGAGGGCGCAGTGCAGTGGCGCAGTGGTGGTGCTGTGTCTCACGCGCCCAGCCGCCCACGCCTTGAACTACCCATCATGAACAGTGTAGTCGAGCCGTGCTCCATCATCAGACTCGTAGCAAGGCCAGTCGTAAGTAGCGACGCCAGCAGGACAGGCCGTCCATCGTCGTAACAGGTACCGTGTAGTCGCTATAAATGTGCGCCGTCGCCGGTGTTTTCGTCATCGTCGTGGAGGAGCCGCGTACCATTAGTATATCTAACATTATAACACGGCTGCTATTCGTGTCTATTAGTTAATAATGCAAGCCTCGCGCATTTCCGGCGGTGCTTATTATTTGGTATCTACCGCGATAATTTACAACGACGTGACGGCGAGAGACCGAGAGTCCGCCTGAAAGGCTCAAAGCATAGTACAGGTACTGTAGTGCCGTAGTGCCGGGTACATATATGCTACCAAATCCTAACAGCATGTATATTTGCTGTAGTACCTGGTAGTTGTTGCCGTCGGTCGTACAGGGTATCGATGCGCGCTGCATCATCGAATTCGTCCGTCTTGGACATTTATAATAAGAACAGGCACCGTATGTACTGCCCTGTGTACGTAACGTCCCGCCTGTCGTAGCGTAACACCACAATTCTCACGTATCGGCCTGGGAGGGCTTTCACATGCCGACCCTGTGCTACTCGGGTCGAGAAAGCGCGGACGATGCAGAACTGGAACCACCCCAGCCGCGTAGCGCTCACGAGGGCCGTCCTGTCAGTGCAGCAGTAGGAATCAAGTGGTAGCTGTCCTCTCTTGGCCCTGACAGCTGGCAAACCTTAGGCTCTCCGGCCGGAGCTTTCGCCTAGCGGTCGCCGAAGTCCTGTCGGCGGTCGCATACTGCGGGCGACGTCGGAGCGGTGCTGCTACGGATACCAGGGCGATGGAGGCACCTTTCAGTGGACTGGTAGGGGGAGTTCGGATGGAAGCGGGGCCGTTCGATGACGAGCCATCCCCATCAAATAGAACGGTGTCATTGGAGCCGAGCAACGGCAAGAACCTGACGATGGGACACAGCCTGCCCCACCGCCGAGTGCCGGGGAGCCTCGTTGACAAGAAGCGCCACGGGGAGGTGAGACGACGATCCTTACTTGCGCTGCTGATGTTGTTGAGCTTGCTTTCGTAGGCACACGCCTTGCCTACTAGATGCCGGGATTTAAGCAGGCGCATGCATGCTGGGGGTAATAATTGCAGTGTGCCCGGGCTTTCCGTAACTGTATCGCTGCCTAAACAGCCGTCGTAGAGACGCTGCAAGGGTTTCACTGTTGCCAATCCTGTCCCGGGGGCGAACAAACAATAGCAGTGTGACAGCACCCCCTTAAGCCTTGATAATGCTAACGACATGCACTTGTGAGTTTCAGATGATCGATCCTGCCACACGCGACACCCTCATCCTTGATTTTTCAAGCAGGCCATACAACCGCGCCATATCTCAAGATCGGAAGATGCTGCGGGTGCGCTCCCCCCCCCCCCCCCCCCCCCCCCGCCCCCCCGCATTCATTCTCACTGCCCTGCGGCCTGTGTAGCCATGCGTACCGCCTCTGCACTGCTGAGGCCATGGTGCGCCGCAAGTGACTGATCCCCCATCCCCCCCAAAAATGCCCGATCTCCCACTGCAGAAATTTATGGCGGATAATCCTGCCCTGGCCAAGCATCTCGCCGAGAGTAATCGCAAAGTGCGAGACAAGTCAAGGTCTGACGGGAAGCGCGACATGTCTCACTTTCTAAAAAGGGTAAGAGCAGTCGGGTGCAGTGCCGCCTCACACCACGAGGCTCGCTGCCACCGAGCTGAAGTGGCAATAGGGATAAAGTGGCAAAGTGGCAATGACATACCATACCCTGTCCCACTTTTGCTGCCTCTCATTACACTGTTCAGATGCCAAGTGGGAACACAGGCGTCCACAGCTACAACATGGAGCGGCCAGCCATAGTTCCTGAAGGTCATCGGCGCCGCATCTGCCCCCTTTCACGACAATCCCAGTACTGGGCGGCCGTTGACTGTCATTTCCTTTAGATGTCTGGCCCACTGTGTCCGAGAAACAACATGAGGATTGACACTCCGCCCGATTGCCCTCTCTATCATGGCCGACATGCTGTGCGCAGACCCCGAGGCGGAAGCGTTGAGGTTCAAAGCAATGGATGGGAGGCGCCTGTCGACCAGTCCTTTGCGGAGGTCGGTGGAGCAGGATGCTTTCCATGACAGACTGGCCTGGATGTCGCTCAGGAATGCGGAGGGGGTCGAGTCCAACCGGCTCGACGGAGAGATGGCTGACACTAAGATGCGAATGTTTCTTACCCCGTAAGTGCCGCAGGCTGGGCGTCGATGGGCTACGGTTTCGGAGGCATAGTAAACAAGCTTGCTATTTGTTGCACTTTTGCGATCGCGAGGGTGGTTTGCGACTGATTGACCTGTGCCTGATCGCTCCGCTGCTGGCAGGCACAAGCTGGGCAATTACTCTATTGCGCAAGCACAGAGGCTCGTGGTGCCGCCAGAAGTCCGCAAGACAGCCAAGGCCAGCGCCTCCGCCAGCTCTTGACCAGGCAAGCCGGCGGCAACGTGAATGCTGCAATGTACAACTCGCAACTGAGCGCTTGTGGTAGTTGCGCGGATATATAGGCGGATCGCAAGATATTGTTGGGGCTACAGTCACATCGTTCAAATTCGCGGTGCGCGCCTCTGGACATACTATCACATCGTCTATGCCTCCGAAACCATGCGCATGCATCATACCAGCAGCGCAGTCAGTGAATGTTGGATTGCCAACCGGTGTGTGACTGCCTTATATAGTCGCCATCATGTTGCCCTTCCCGCCACTGCTCTTACCAGCATATACGGCGGCATTATGAAACCCGACCAAGAAATGTGTGCGCATTTGCGCAGCAACAATGCATTGATGCAGGCGCAGCAGTAGTGTAGTGTAGTGTAGTGTAGTGTAGTGTAGTGTAGTGTAGTGTAGTGTAGTGTAGTGTAGTGTAGTGTAGTGTAGTGTAGTGTAGTGTAGTAGGATGGTGTACTAGTAGTGTAGTGCAATACCCACATCCATTGTTATCACCGTTCATAACAACCTGCATCCATTGTTATAAAACCGTGCATTGTTGCTGCACTGTGCATGCGTGTCTGTACACTTGCACAAATCGCAATCGGTGCCTCTGCGTGGCCGCATTACATCGCGGCGAGAAACTGGATCAATGCTGACATGCGGGCGCATACAACGTGTAGGTCTTGCGCCCGCTCTATGTCTCAATACCAATATGCAGACAGGCCTGTACATCTGCAACCGTGGGCTCTGCGCCCAGCGCTATACACCGCATTTGCCACGCAGTGAGGGGGCCGGGGCGCGCCTAGTTCTCTGTCTCCCGCAGCAGGTCGCCCCACCGCACGTCGTACCTCGCGGCCAGGTAGTGGGCGCCCAGGGGGCCGCGCGAGCCGTACGGGTACAGCTCTGGCTGCACCCGCTTGTCGTCCAGCTCCTTCAGCACCGGCGTGAACAGCTTCCACGCCGCCTCCAGCTCGTCGTCGCGGATGAATAGGCGCTTGTCCCCGTTGACCGCGTCCAGCAGCAGGCGCTCGTAGGCGTCGGGCAGGGCGTTTTCGTACTGCGTCTGCAAACAGGGCAATTTCAGCGCCGCCCGTGAGCACATCGGCCACACAAAGGGGGCGGCAAAACGCCATCCTGCCTAATGAGGGCGGTGACCGATACATGCGGCGCTGCCACCGCAGGCGGGGCGGACCTTGTACTGCAAATCCAGGCGGGAGTTGCCGATCTTCAAGCCCAGTCCGGGCATCTTGTTGTTCATCTTCAGGTACACCGCCTCGTCCGGCTGGATCCGGATAACCAGCTCATTGTTGAACTCCTCCTGCGCAGGCACGGGGCAATGGGTGGCATTAGGGCAGGCCAACCTGCACAACACACCTGTAGTTTAAACATCCGAGATGAGTTGCAGATACCTAGCCTAAAACAGTAATGAATGAATGAACGTGCGAAATTAATCGACGGAGGGACTAGCACGTGCCGCATCAATGCATTATATCGTTCCGGGGTTTATCGAGGCGTCAAGATGGCGGAATCAATTGGTGTTTTTCCGTGACGTGCCGGTGTTGCATTGCTGGCGACATGGTTACGGTAGAGTACGTGGCGGGCGGCGGGGCCCCCACCGGCAGCGAGTTCTGGTAGAGGCTGCCCGGGACGGCGTGGAACTGCACGCGGATCTCGGCGTGCCGCTTGTGTAGCGCCTTGCCGGCCTTAAACAGGAAGGGGACGCCATCCCAACGCGCGTTGTTGATGTGCATGACGAGCGCTGCAAAGGTGGGGCACAAGCTGCCGGGCGGCACCGTCTCGTCGTCCAGGTAGCCTGCGTGCGCGCCACCGCACAGATTATCGGGTCAGGGAGGGCCGCAAGCATATGCAACTGGCTCAAAACATTTGCGGCAGCTAACCACAGAAACCCCGCAGTCACATGTTCTTCACACACACAGACACAGACACAGACACACACGCACACACCATCAGCGCACTTTGCCTGGCATAAACTGCACCATGTAACTGCGTTTGCCGGTCCCGTCAATAACGAGTTGTTTTGCTCCGAAAAGGGGAATCTGTGCGATGCGCGTGAGGTATCCTGATATTACATGTCCAGATACACATCGCTTCGCCCTCTCCTCGAGGGATTCACACGCGCCAATCGATTCACACGCGCCAATCCATGGAAAAACATCAGAGTACACCATGACTGAACTTGCCACGAATTTCCGACCCTGTGTGGTCAACCAACCGTCCATACCCTGAGATGGGGGAGGCGAGTAGAAGGTACGGCAAGGTTCCGCATGCCGGCATGCGTAGGATACTGCAGGACGGGAGGGGGGGTCACGCAGTTCATGGTGAAACGTGCGGGGAGATCCCAAGAAGGCGAGAGGGGAATGACTTGGACGGCTGTATGATGCCAAGCTCGGCCTGGGGAGCATGCGCGTCTGAAGACTGATCCTGAGTCCATGGAATGGGGACAGATAGAAGCCGGTGGGGACGGGCATGCGCACCAGGCTGGCCGTTGCTCCCGCGGTACTGGCCGACAACGACGTTGTCCAGCTTCACCGTCTCCATGCTGCGCAGCACCTTCACCTTCTCGTTACGGATGTCCTCCGCATCGAGCGAGGTTGGCGGCTCCATCGCAAACAGCGCCATAACCTGCAAAAGTGCGGGTGGAGGGCGAGCGAGTGAGATGCCTGTTAGGGCACTAAATGCCAACGCATAACACTGCCATGAACACGCAAGGAAGTCCGCAGGGAGGTGTGGATCCGGCACCTGCAGCAGGTGGTTCTGGATGATGTCGCGGATGATGCCATAGTTGTCGAAGTAGCCGCCCCGCCCCTGCGTGCCAAAGTTCTCGGAGAAGATGATCTGCACGTTCTTGATGTGCTGCCGGTTCCACAGGGGCTCAAAGATGGCGTTGGCGAAGCGCAGCACCTGCGCCAGGCAAGCCCCGGACATGTGGGATATTGTCAGACGGTGCATATCTCAGCCATCGCTGGACATTGGCGTTGCCGAACAGGGCTTATACAGGGACTTGGGGTAAGGATGAATACTAATGCCGGTATTCACATTAAAGATACGCAATAGGAAACCGGTGTTTTCTCTATCATTACTAATTAAGGCCTGTATTCACACAGAGTTTTCTGCCATCATACTTTTCTACGCGGTAGAAAATCATGGTTTAAAGCAAGACAACCCCTTGTTACCGCAGAAAGGACACTGTCTCCATCGACTTGGGGAGAAAACTGCTAGCAGTACGTAGCGAGAGAGCTCTACAATGCGGGGCGGGCGTGCGCGGGCGCGTGTGTGCGCCACGGCTCTTTGGAGCTCTGGCGCCTTGAAGCGCCTTTGACCGTGGCAGACATCAACGCACAGGCAGCCGGGGGCCGCGGAAAGGGCGGGTGGAACTGACCGTATGGCAAGAAGCGGTGAGGCGCGCAGGAGAGGCGCTGTGTGACAAAGGTATATGGCAGCCGTTGCCGTAGTGATACCGCGATGTTGTGCCGGAGAGAGTTGTGCAGCAGGCAGGGCGGTACAGGTAGGGTAGGGTAGCATGTAGGGTGGGTGCTGGTACTCGTCCTGCATGGCCCAGCCCCCACCCCGCGGGGCATCCCCGCATGCGCCATGCGTGTGGTTTACTATGCCAGCGATTTATTACTGGCAATACAGACATCCTGATACATGCCCGACACGGCAACAAACAGTCATTTTGGATGAGAAAAACTCATAATATTTTCTCGTCAACCGGTTCTCTCATCTGCAGTTTTCTCGTGCACTTTAAAATGTGAATATCTGCTTTATACAAAAACGGCACGTCACACGTATATCATCCAAGCACTCAACACTTGCTGGAGATCTGTCGCGGCCAAGAGAGGTGCCGCACCGTAAGGTTCTCGATGAGCTCCTTGCCGAGGTAGTGGTCGATACGGTATATCTGCTCCTCCGCGAGGTGCTCTGCCAGCTCCGCACCCAGCTGGTTGCTGCTCTCCAGGTCACGCCCGAACGGCTTCTCCACGATCACGCGTGTCCAGCCGGTCGAGCTGCGCACCACAGACGAGTGAAGAGACAAGGTGGGGGGGGGGGGGGGGGGGAGGTTCACAAGAGCGCTGAGAGCCCAACCGAGCAGAGCAGGGCAGGGCAGGCCTGCGTGCGCGCCATGCAGGTGTGTCGCCACTTGCACATACGTGGAGAGAGGCAATACTGGCATGGCAGCCACTGAATGTGTCTTAGCTAAGGAGGCATCAGACAGGCCCAGAGGCATACCTCTACATGGTGCCCGTGCATCTGTATGCGGATGCCGGCATACCAACAGAAACTCGATATCTAGGAGTCGTGTGCTATGTAAGAGCATTCGTGATGTGTGATGCCCTACAACTTTCCCTGCATCTGATCGCCTGGACGTATTGTACAGCCACTGTTATTGTCACCGAGCCGTACCCAATATGCACACAAACAAAGACATGCACACGTGTCCCACACATACAAGCACCGACCTGCCTATGAGAACCTGCACCGAAAGCCCGCCAAAAGCGTGGCATGCGACCATAGGGCCATCAGCCCCATCAGTCGCTACAGCTTTGGCAGCATTTTAACTACTTTGTTTCACAGGTTGGGCATGCCCTCATTTGCATTGTTCGTGTTGCTGCGCCGTACTCTGCATGCACTTGATAACCTTGGTGTGTGTGTGTGTGTGTGGGGGGGGGTATCCTGCTGCGACACGCACCTGGAACAGTAGTCTGCTGCCGCTGCGGCCGCCGAGGTAAACACTGACGGAGGGATGGACAGGAAGAACAGGCGGTTCCCGCTGGAAAAGCTGTTCTCTGTGTCAGAGATGCGCTCGTTCAGGGAGTTGAAGCCCTCCGGCGAGTCGTACAGCCCCTGCCAGCCAGCCAGCAACCCGGGGGCATTTGTCAGCCCCCCCCCCCCCCCCCCCCCCGTTGTTCCACCATGGGTTGGTGAGTGGGTGGCCGGCCCGGGCGCGGACCTGCTGATAGAAGCAGCGGCGCAGGAACTTTTGGCGCAGCAGGTCGCAGTCCTCCCTGCAGCAATTCAAGTCCCAGGTTGGTCGGCGCGCAACCCAAAGAGGCATCCCTCGCGCTTCTGTACGGGTGCCAACAAACCTATAATACCCCTTATCACGAGCTTCAAATTGGGGTTGAGTTCAACCTACCGGAACACATATAGTTTCGTTTACGTTTGACCTCTGGCAAGTGGGGCAGGTCCCTATTTGCGGTGTTTTCGCCTACCGCCCGAGCTCAGCCTGACTGTAGTGGCGCCCCGCCCACACGAACGGGAATGCTGCGCGCTCCGGATGTGCTGGTGAGCCGGTGGGCGGCGAGACGGGCAGCGCACCCGAGCGCGCTGGGCTGGAGGCGGCAGCCCAGGGACGCGTCGATGATCTCGCGGAAGTCCTCGTTGGTCATCTGGCTGCGCGCGAAGCCGTATATGGAAAAGTGCTGTACGCGGCACAGGGAGCCCCGAGTCAGCCAACCCCAATCTGTACACGTGGAAATCGCTCACAATAAATACAGTGTCATGCTGCAAAACACCATCCCTAACAATAGTAAAGCCATTAATGATGTCTATCGTAGGTACTGATCCGCCCCCAAAGAATAAGCGCGCCCACCAGCGTCTCGTTCCACATCCCCCCGCCGGCAATGCCCAGCGGTGCCCGCAGCAGGCGGCTCACCTTGGGCAGCATCCCGTCAAAGTAGAGCGAGAACAGCGCGGGCAGGATCTTCTTCTTGGCGAGATCGCCGCTGGCGCCCACCACCACCACCGTCAGGTGGTTCACGTCCCACTTCTCGCCGTACGACTCCGCGACCTCGCGGAAGGACTCTATGTTCAGCGCGTTCCGCAGCGTGTCCTCGTCCACAGTCAGCTCCCCTGTGGCCGCAGCCGGGGCGCGTCGTCAACAGTAGCAACTCGGCGCACGTGGGTTAACCCCCCCCCCCCCCCCCCCCCCGGCGCCGAATTCGGATGATGCGCACACTCACCCTCCACATTCTCGGAGACCGACGCCGTCGCCACCCGACGGCTGCTGGTCTTGGCACGCCATGCACGGGCCCTGCAACACGGTCCGCAATCAAGCATTAGTGGAGGCCGTAGGTGGGTTCGGCACGCCGTCCGCACGCGCCCCGACTGGTCGGGCCGGCCCCGAGCGCATATCGCCGGCTGCCAGCGTGGCCCTTAGCGCGACCAACCGGGCACGCATCGGCAAAAGGCCAGGCCGAGAACCAGCTTAATTTCGGACATGCCCCTTTCTTGCATAATGATGGGAGCATGTGACTATGGTGGGTATGTTTGGGCATTTGGGCGGATTTCGCACGCAACAGGGGGGCGTGCGGGGTTGCGGCCAGTTTTGTGCCGGGGGAGGGGAGTCACGTGCGCGGAGGATACCTAATACCGGAAGGTCTCTCCGGAAGCGGGCGCCCCAGTTTCACGTGACTCGCGCGGCCCAGCAGGGCACCAGACCGAGACGCCATCAATCGTGACATGTCACCAAATCTCTCAGACAGTTCAGGAGGGGTATGAGATGCTGGTTGGGCCTGGTGTCCTCGGGCGGAAAGGCGCGTGTGCTTGGGGTGTGGAGCCGGCCGATCATCCCGCGGCTGATATGTCGCCGAATATAATCGCAGCATCGACATCACCTGCCTAAGAGGGTTCTGCTTTTAAAATGTAGGCTTTTTCCTTCCCCAGTACTTTGCGTGCATTCTCTGGACGCTCTCCCTGTAACCAAAAAGACAAATACCTGCCTAGCCGAGGGCGCCGCAGCAGTGCAGCAAGCACATGCAACCGCCCATCAAACCCTCAATCACATGCATGAAGGCGGCTACGGCATGCGGGCCGGTTGACGGCAAGCCCTGAGTCAGAACCTGCTGAAACCCTAGACATATTAGGAATTTAGCCGTGATTATTACGATTTCGTCACGCAGTGAATGCGAACAATAGATCGCATGCCGCGATGCATTTAATTCTGCTTGGTGATGGTGATCTCGGCATCAGAGATACAGGCAGCGACTACTATTAACTAATTATCAGCCCCCTACAGCGGCGCAGGCTTGGGTCCCTCCGCAAACAAATATCAACTTTGCCCGATTCAGCATTCACCATAAATCTATCATTTTTTCCCGTTCACGATTTTTTCCACTTCATCGACGATGTGTCACATTCCATGTTGCTGGTGGGACACGCAAGGATCGCCATTCTAATTGTATACAATAATAAAGCATGTGACCGTCAGTTGCCTGTGTCAAAGATTATGTCCAGCACGTGATGACAGAAGCGGAATTTCAACATGCTACAATGCTAAAAAGCAATTTAAAGAAATGCGCCCCAGTTTCTAAAGCGTGCCCACTAATGCGAGTGCAACCGGTCGCTGTGCAACAATGGCATGACAAAGGCCGCCCGCCCAGGACGAGCCGCAGCCTGCAGTAGAGGCAGTGCCGGGTGAATCAATGTAGCAATGCGACCGCATGCACTGCCAGGTTGCATACATGGGTAAACAATGTCTTGAGAACATGACAGGAGCCAGACAGGTGCATAGGTATGATGATACCAGGCCGGGCCCCTGAAGAGCGTGGCTTGGCGCATGTGCCCAGGGTTGGAACCGGAGCTGCATGGGGGAAAGGCTGCGCCCCGTATATACGAAGCCAGCTTGCATCATGCCACCCCCTGACATGAGTGGGAAAATCGCCCATGCTTCCATCGAGGACAGGAAGAGCCCCTTTCATGCCGCCACAGTAGCGCATCTGGCGTGCTCGGGGACGGGTGGGCGAACCAGCGGCGGCATCACGACGTAGACACGCTCTTCTTCTGTGGAACCAACCGCACGGCAGGCCTCAGACCGCGAAAGCCCGAGGCGCCTAGAGGGGGGGGGGGGGGGGAAGGGATTCTGAGCTGGCGTGGTCCAGCAAATGGATTTGCACATGGCCGAGTCAGGTCGCCCAGGGCGAACCTTCTCCTTCTCTGACTTGTCCTTCTTCTCCTTCTTGTGCTTCTTCTTCTCGGACTTCTCAGACTTTTCCTTCTTCTCTTTCTTCTCCTTTTTCTCCTTCTTGCGTTTCTCACCTGCATTGCGACCAGCCGCGTACACAGCTGGCTCAGTGCTGCGATCGCGGTCCCGTCTGTACCAAATCAACGGAGACAGTGGACATGGTGCAGAGTTGAACAAGTTGCTCGTACCTGCGCTCTGGCCCTCGCTGCGCAACCCGCCTATCGATACAGCCGGCGCCGCAGGGCTGATGCCATTGGCATCCCGCTCAAATGCGGAGGGCACCAGGGCGCCCTTCTTGTCCTGCGTCACAGGCAGCAGCCCCAGGGGTTTGCGTCCCTTGAATCCGACGTTCCCCGCTTTGTGCCTGAGAATCCAAAGCATTAATCCACACCATTGCCAAGCCAAGTACCTCAGGGAGCGGCGCTCCGGGGCCGCTAAAGGAGAATGCCCGGCTGAGCATCTGCATGGGACCCCGCAGCAATATGTCAGTGTGAAGTCTGGCCTGTGATAGTGCTAGCGCACGTGGGACCATCCGCCTGATGGCACCCGGGGGGGGGGGCGGGGGGGAGCAGCAGCTATCCCACTGGTAGATCCAGAGCGCATCCGGTGCCCACCTCGGTCGGAAAAGGGAGGATGGGGGGCCTGTTGGCGGCTGGGAAGAGGCCTGCGAGGGAAGACAGTCCCATCTCCTCCGCCTCCTCGAGATCCCGGCCCCTGCCACGGTGCAGGGCGGCCGCAGGCATGGCAGGGGTGAGGACAGCGCTTACTATGGGTGCAGGCTTGCCATGGCCATCACTGCCTTGCGCAGCTCATGCCCTGTGCTGACGCACCTGTAAATGCGCGTGTCGCCGGGGACGTGGGCCAGGTAGTCGAATGGCTGCTGGCCGGACGTGCCCGCCAGGGGCGCCTCCAGGTTGTAGTGCTTCATGAGATTGTCACCCCCGTTGGGCACGTCCCTCGGTAGGCCTGAGCCCAGCAGGCAGCGCAGCAGCACGCGTGATATCAGCCCCATCACAAGCTTTCGGCTGTACTGCGAATGCTCTGCGGGCAGCAGAGACGCGCCCTGTGCAGTTTGGTGTGTGTGTGGGGGGGGGGGGGGGGGGGGGGGGCAGCCTACGATCTTCAGGCTTCAGAAGGACAAAGCCCGGCTGCACCACTGACTCTGTCGCCATGCTTCCCATCGCCCCTTGTCTGGTGCCCCGCCTGGCGCGCTAGACTAGGCGGGACCCCTCGTACAGGTATGGGTATGCCACCCTGTGATAATAATTCGCTGCACTGGCAGAGTCCTACTCAGTTTGGCTATGCGCCACCAGGTTGCACGGCGCCTTGAGCCTTGTGCAGGGGCATGACCAGCAACAGGTAAACAACTGGGGCTTCCAGACTGAGAAACACGGGCAGGATGAGCTGATGGCGTGCTCTGTCCACTGCTGCGCGGTATGGGCGCCACGGGACATCGGCGCGACGAGCACTACATGTGAAGTTGGTGTTGATGGGTTTGGTGGCGTGCTCGCGCCTTGCTTGGCGATGATGTCATCATCAATAATCAGTATCATTTCGAAGCAATCCTCGTACACCCATGTGATTATCGAGTGTGATTTTACAATGATATTTCCTTGCTTTTCGCGTTTATGTTTCGCATATGCCTGGCATCATCAGCAGCACTGCGCGCAGCCCGCCGGTGCGCGCGTGAACGGTGCGTGGCGGACGAGTCGTCGCTCGGCAGACGCGATGAGCGTGTCGCTCGCTCCTGCCCGCTGCTCTCACGAACAACCTCGGGGACTGCGCGGCAGCTCCCGTCGCCGCCCAAGATCCCCAACCAGAACACGACACATCGACTCGTCGCATACCGCGTGCCAGAGCGCATACCTTTTCTACTGAGGCTCACTGTCTACTCATCCAGGTCGGGTACGAAGGATTTGGTGCCGGCCCACCGGATCTGCCGCAGCGGTTCAGGCGGCTCACGCTTACTAGCGACAAATCGGGACGGTGCCATCAAGATGGCGTCCTTTGCTCAGAAGCTCGCCGCCACATTAACAACGCACGCTTGGAGTAGCGGAGGCGAGGAGCTAGCCGTCTCGCCCAACAACGCAGAGGTGCCGGCTCCGTCGCCGCTTCCTTGCTTGTGCAGCGCGGATACGCGGGTCAACGGGGCAGGGCGGCCTCGGCATGCGGCGCACTGTCTCACGTCCCGCTCCGTTCATCTTTTTCCCGCTCCCCGGCCTGTCCCCAGTAATCACTATTACTTGCTCGTATCGCACGGGCGCAGGTGCACATCTACCGAGCGTCCTCGGCGTCTCCACAGGGCTGGCAACGCACCAGCGTGCTGAAAAAGCACGACCAGCGGGTGTCGGGCCTGGACTGGAACCCGGCGCCTGGGCGCCGGCAGCTGTTCAGCTGCTCGCACGACCGGACAGCGTACGTGTGGGCGTTCGACGGGGCCGTGGGCGACTGGACGCCGCAGATTGTGGTGCTGCGGCACGACCGCGCAGCGCTAGCAGGGAAGTGGAGCCCCTCGGGAGACCTCATCGCCGTCGGGAGCGGCTCCAAGACGGTGTGCGTGTGCTACTTTGACACGTACGTCCCCTGCTAGTCCCAGGCCAATGTATATAATTTGACTTGTACTGAGCCTGCTGGTGTCAAAGCCTCTGCTCGGCGTCAGGCTCCGGTAATTATTGCGCCGTGTGAGCAGCTGATGTGACCGGATTCCGCGCGTTGCCGCAGGTCGAACCGCTGGTGGACTTGCAAGGTCATCCGCCGCCGGCACACTTCGTCGGTGGTTGCGCTCGACTGGCATCCGTCTGGCACTCTGCTGGCCACTGCGTCAACGGACGGAAAGTTTCGTGTGATAAACGCCAACGTCAACGGTGCGGAGTCCAATTATGAATAGTGACGCAGTAAAGCGGACATGGCAGCCAATATCCACCTTTGCATTTGCTGAAGTGGATTTCTGGTGCTGCGGTGTTGTTAGGGACCGGTCAAGAGGCAACGTGCCAGAGCAGCCAGTTTGGGGAGGTGTTGCTAGAGGTGGACTGCGGCTCTACATGGGTGCACGACATCGCGTGGTCGCTGGATGGGTCCAAACTCGCGGCATGCACGCACAGCTGCGTGGTTTACGTGGTGGACGGTCTGGACCCCGGCGATCCTCAGTCCTTCACTAGCGCCTCGTCAAACGTGGCAATGATCACGCTAACGACCCTCCCGTTGAAGGCGCTGCTCTTTATCTCTGACCAGTGGGTGCCCAGGTTGCAATCGATGCTGCTAACGCTCCGCATTTGGAATGACTGTGGCCACATTGTCGCAGTGTTAACTTCTGCGCTAAAGTAGCCCAATTCCCCCCCCCCCCCCCCCCCCCCCCCCCCCGTCCCGCCGCTCCCTCGCATGACCTTCTCTTTGTAGCATTCTGCTAGGCGCTGGCTTTGACGCGAAGGTCTTTTCCTTCACATGCGCCGGCGCCAAGGGGTGGAGGCAATCCCATGCCGTGGACGGTGAGCATGCGGAGAAACATGCCTGACTATCTCCAAGCTGGGGCATCTGCATTTGTGTTCGGCCGCTTTACGTATTTTCCCGGCTATGCGTGCAGAGCAAGTGAGCCCTGACAAAGCGAAAGGGCTCGGAGGTCACAAGCGACAGTCTTTCATCGCCAAGCTTGGCATGTTTAAGTCGCAGGTTGAAAAGGTACGGGGATAGCCTCGTAGGAAATACAAGTTTGGGAGCCTACAACTATCGGCTGAGGTGACGGCGTGTCGCAGGGCCAGAGTGGGCAAGCCGGCAAGGCTGCGGGGCATGTGATCCACAAGCAGCCCATCATCAGCATGCGGCTCCTGAAGGAGAGCAACAGGTTCTCCACCTGTGGGCTGGACGGGCAAGTGGGCGTGTGGAACATCGCCAAGCTGATGGCCTCCCTCCCGGAATAGCGCCCATATCATACGCAGCAGGCATTGCCATCATGCCGTGGAAGTGCCCGCACGTGATGGCACAGCATAGCCCCATTCCAGCAGTGATGGAGCAAGGCAAGTTCAATGCGAGCTTTTGCACGTGTAACAGTCATACATTATTGCGCAATTCATTCTGAGCGGCGTTCTGTTGGGACAGTCAGCAGTTAACTGGAGCAGGATCCAATTCGATTGTAAGCATGCCAATGCGGACGTTTGCCTCGGCCCCTCCGCCTACGTACGTGTCGCGGCGTGGCATGCGGACAGCTGCGCTGCCGTGGATCGAGAGCGCTGTGCCTTCCTCACCCGTCCCGCAGCAGGTCCTATCAAGTCTATCAAGCGAGTTGCCACCAAGCAGCCCTATCCCTCCGCCGGCTGCGCTGCTGCATCCGGTGCGCGCTTCTTCCGGCGCGGCCTCTTGGTTTTCTTCTCAGCCTCACTGGCGCTCTGCTCCGGTACCAATGCACCAGCCTGTTTTTTATCCAAAGTCATGCACCATGCGCTTTGTTAGCCAGGTGGTGTCCGTGCTCCTGGGCTCACTCATCGAGCGAGATTGTGGACAGAAGGGAGTGTTGTCGAGGGGGGGGGGGGGGGGGGGGGGGGGGGGGGGCTGCCTTAGCCGGCTTCTTCTTCACGCTCTTCTTCGCAGACAGCGGGTTGGGGCCCTGGAATCCGCCGCCACAGACCTATGAGTCGACCCCCAACAGCCCATCCCCCGCCGTGCGCACACACTGGCAGCAACAGCGGCCACAGGGGTGGTACCGGGGTGACCGCATGGAGGGGGGGAGGGAGACCTTGGCTTTCTTCCTCCGGAATATTGACTTCTCCTTCTGCGCCCCGATGTCCTTCAGGATCTCTCTCTCGGCGCTGCCCATGGCGTTGTGCGCGTCCTCGCTCTGCGCCCACCGCATCCCTCAGTCACCACCCGCAGCGATGCTTCGCCCTCACTTGCCCCAGCGCTGTGGTGTGGCCCGCAGGGCATGCGTTTCCTCAATGCAGACCTCTGGGGAGCGTCAAAGGAGGAGGGGGGGGGGGGGGGGGGGGAGACTTTGCCCCCGGGGAGATGTGCACCTGCTTGGCGGAGTCCTCCTGCGATTCGGAGGGCTCCTCAAGCATGAGCCCATTGGCGTGCAGAAAGAGGCGCGGCACCGCCGGTATCTGCGCAGGGTTGGGCGCTAGTGGCGTCAGAGGGTGAAATGCAGGCATGCCGTATGCGCTGCCATGAGGCTCCTATTTGGCCAACAAGTCAGACTCCCAGCAGCTGCGCGGCCCGCATGCCCAACCTTGCCCAGCTTCCTCCGCAGCGCCGCATCCTGCGTGGCGACAAAGAAGTGCTCGTGGTTGCTGTCCCCTGTGAGGGGACACACCCAATGCCCAATCCAGATCAGCCGTCACCGCGCCGCAGGGAGGATGGTCAAGCACACACATGGCGTTGCAGTGGCCCCAATCCTCGCGCCCTGTTGAGCTGCTATTCGCAGTCCTCACCTATCAAGTCTGCAATGCACTCAGCGGCGCCCCACTCGCTGCCTTGATGCGGGCAGTCCGCCCCCTTGCACACCCTCCGCGCCAAGCGGCTGGTGTCTGATGCGCACACACCGGGAGCCCGATCCTGTCAGGAAGCAGTGGCGGTGTCTGCTGCGCGCTATCCGCCGTGAGAGTGGAAGCACCTTTCATCTCTTCTCCGAGCTCCCGCAGCTCCTTGGTGACGCATTTAGACACAAACAGCTTCACGGGCGCGCCCAGGAACTTCGTCAGCGCCTCCTGCAGCGGCGCCTGGCCCTGACTAGTCACACAGCAGACCCCCGTGGCGTCAGATGGCAGCGGGAAGGGCGCTGCCGCGGCCCATGCCGGACCCCGTGCGCTGCTCCCAGATGGCAGCCGGGGACGCACCACGCTATGCTGTAGGCATGAATGAAGTTCCCATCCACCAGCACCTGAGCCAGCGGGTGACACGGTGCTGTCAAGATGCGCGCAGCAGGCTGCCGGATAGGGCGAAGGGATCAGGCCGGGGGTGGGTCGCTGCGGGCCAAGCCTCACCCGGAACGGCTCCTTGAAGCCGAAGGCGATTTTGAAGAAGCGCACGGTCCGCCGCGTGCTCTTGTGCTTCTTGCGGCGCATCGTGCGGAGTCGCGGGCGGCCCTACCTCGACAGCACCACCGGTGGGGCGGCGTGTGTCCTGCCGACGTACGACGCGGTGTTCTGGGTTGCTGCACTGGACTGGGCGGACCCTCACCTGTCGTTTTCTTGTAGTGGTGCGTTGCTGTCGGCCCGCCGCCGCCGCGCGGCCGCGATGTTCTCGACGCTTGGTCTATTTCGCCGACTTCGGAGCTGTGGTGACAGTGGCGGCGAAAAATAAAATTTTCGCCCCCAGGACAGGACTGGCACCAGTGAAACCAGGAACCAGGAACCCTTTTACCTACCCCTGGTGAAACCCTTGTAGAGTCTCTACGACGGCCGTCTCGAGTCACAAGGCAGCGATCCAGTCACGGAAAGCCCTGGGTAGGCGACGCTCCGTTATGGTCAACAAGCCGAGAACGCGCGCGTTCAATTCTTTCAACCATTCCGAAATGTTCCGCACACTGCCCGAGGCTGGACCCTGTTTGGCAGCCTATGTTGCGTTCGGCGATCATGCTTTATGGTCAATCAAGAGTCCAATCTGTGCGTTTTCGACGGCTACCAACCCGGTCTCTCTCTCCGGATTCCAAGCTGTCGAGGGGTCCGCCAGGGTTGCGTCCTTGGCCTCATCATGTTCGCCGCCGTCGCTGCCCGAGTGTATGCTCGCATCGCCGGGGCTGCCCCCAGTCACTTCGTGTTGGCAGCCTTCTCTGACGACGCAAACCTGGTCGACACTAGTGACGGACTTGCGCTTGCTAAGTGGGTGGCCCCCTCCGCTTTTGCCGGCGTTGGGTTAAGCGTCACCATTCGCAAACGATAGGCGTATTGCCAGCTTGGCTCTTCGTCCCCGTTCGGTGCCCTTACTTCCTTTTGGTGTTGACAAATGGTGTTGCAGCCTCCTCGTCCGGAATCAAGGTTCTTGGTGCCCCAGTGGGCTCGGCCACTTTCGCCCGGGACTTGTTGGACAAAACGGTCGAAACATTTCACCAATTTGGCTCCCGGCTTATCGGTTTGGCCGACCACTTCCACTCCCACACTGCTACTCGTTTGCTGCAAGTTTGCGGCCGTCGTTTCGGCCACGACCTCCGCTCTACGCCTCGGGGCTTGGGTCGCTTTGAGGGGTATGGCGACACTATTCCGCATCCTTCCTTGAAGATGCAAACGCCGCCGCGTTTTCAACGCCGGCATTTGGGGTGATGGCCCCGACCTCTTGGATACGCCCTCCATGCGCACGCAACTGTCCCTCCCGGTCCAATTTGGGGGCCTCGGCATCGGCGATAATGTGGTTATCGCAGATGCCTCCCACATCGGCGCTGCCGCCCTTGTGGTTGGCCAAGCTGTGACTTTCCTCCGTGCTCAACACGCCACCCTGAGCGACGCCGGCGCGTTCCTTTCCAAGCCGTGAGGCGTATCCAGCCCTCATAGCCTCAACCTTGTTGGTGCGTCCTCGATTCACCAAGCTTTGGCCACCCGAGCGTTGGAGCCCGATACCGGCGCCAACGTGTCGGCGCCGATGTGGAGAGAACTGTCGAGCTTCGCGCTGCCCTTACCCGTGTCGTTCACGAGTGTGGAGACGCGGTGCTCGAGGATCTAGCGGGGCCGTTGGCCTTTGCCCTAAAGTTGCTCCCCGCAAAGCGCTCTCACGTTGCCCGTGCCGGCTGCTCCGCCGTTGGGGCTGAGCCGGCGTCTGCGTTGCGCTCGGCGGCCGACCTCCAAGCTATCCCGCATTACTCGGACTTCCCCTTGCACTCCATGCGGAAAATCCAAGAAACCCTAAGCCACCGCATTCACACGGCGAGTCCGCTTCGCAAAGCTTGCTGCGCGTATGCCTACAAGCGGCCATGACAGTAACCGCTTCTGGGGCCGCCCGCCTCTTACGCGCTGCAACAGGGTTCCTGATGACTGATCCTCCAAGTGAGGGTCGCCTTGGTGAAGTCCGTGAGCGTTCCCCTGTGTACTACGATTCCATGTTCCGCGTTGCCGCTTGCCGCCCATTTGGCCTTCCGGCGGCTCCTGTCCTCTCCCTAGGCGAGCCTTGCCCTTGTATGTGCTTTTTGCTCCTTCTCGGTACAAGGCATGCTGGCCCGTTTTGAGGAAGTTGGCGTGGAATTCATCACTCCTTCGGCTTGGGCAGTCGCGTACCCTGATCACGTGGCACGTTGCTCTAGGGGCGACTCCAAGCACGCCGTACACGAGTGGGCGGCACATGGCCTTTCCGACGTTTGCCACGACGTGAAGTCCGCCCTTCGGCGTGGGTGTCGAGATCCTCACGGACCCGTTGGTGCAAGTTTCTCTTCCGAAGGGCAGCGACGGCCGGCCGGCCGATGTTGGGCTTGTTGGGTATGGTTGTATCCGCGGGGATACGGTTGCTGTCGATACCACCATTGCCCCTATCCTCGGCGTGTCAAGCTCGGATCCAACGACTGCATTGCGGGTTGCATAGCGCCACAAAATCCAAAAGTATGACGAGGGTGTCCGAAACGCTGCCGGCATGCTTCGCTTTGTTCCTTTCGTCGTTTCCGAGTTCGACTCGCTGGCCCCGCCGCACGCGGAGGCCTTCTTGGTGGAGCTCGCGAAAGCTAGCCACACATACACACTGGCCAAAAAATCGGCCAACTCTTGTCTGCGTGGCGCCGCCGTTTCTCCCTGCTCATCAAAATGGCACACGCAGACAACGTTCTTGGCGGGGTCGCGGCCGCGCGCGTGGCACGTGATGGTGGTCCTGCGTCTGCGTCGCGTCGCTCGTCGGCATGTATTGCTATGACCCTTGTCATATTGGCTGCAAGCGTACTCGCCGCGGCTGATGGCCTACCCTGGGGCGGCGGCCCCTTGCCCCTTGGTTCCTTGCAGCTTGGCGACTTCGTGGTTCCCTTGGCTCTTCCTTGGTTGTTGGCTCCCTGGCCTCCTGCTCGACCTTGGTTTCAGGCTTACGTCTCTATTTTGCTGGCAACCTCTCATAGTTGCTGTTAGTTCTGTTTGTAGAGCGCATATGTTAAAGCCCTGATGTAAAATAGCTTTTTTGGCAAATTGCCGAAGTACTCCGCCAGAATAATTGGAGACTAAACCCAAAATATTGTTTTAGGAAGGGGCGGCGCGGCCGCGCGCGTCGCGCGCCCTCCGCTTAGCAGGCGGCGTTACGAATACAACGACAATAACACCCCTATAGTGACTTTTGTGGACCCCCCCCCCCCCCCCCCCCCCCAGTGTCACTGTAAGGTGGTGTCACAATGGGGGGGGGGGGGGGGGGGGGGGGGGTCACTGTATGGGTGGGGAACATTGTGTAATAGTCACTATATGGGTGTTGTCCTCAGAAATATTGTTGCATGACCAGCAATGTGTGTATCCAATGGCGCGCTACCGCCCTTCTTAACCCGGTCGAAATGTGTGTATCCGTAATCTGCTCTATGTACCACACGGTATCCCTACGTGTCGCAGAAGGCTCGCTCGCACGCGGGGTGGAGCATGTTCGCCCCCGCTAGATAGCCGAAGTCCTCTGGGTCCGACTTGCACCCTGGCTGGCCGCATGCCTGCAAGGGATGCCGGTCGACGAGGTCACGGCCTGGGCACCAGTGGGGGGCGTCTGGCATGCATGTAGTCTACTTACGAACAAGTGACCTCTCTCCCCTTCTTCCTAGCCATCGTGCCGTTTCGGGCGCCAGACCCTGCCGGGCGCAACCTTGGCTCGCGGGGTGCGAAGGGCAATTAGAGCGAAAGTGCCGGCGGGCAGCCCACGAACAGCGGCGGCGGCGGCGATATTGCGCCTCTGGGCGCTGCCGAGCGGGGCGCTGCTGTCGCGCGCGTACAGGTAGTAGCGCCGCCGGGCGCAACCGGCCGGCCGGGCTGCAACCGGGCGTAAACCTGTAAAAACCCCGATTTTCCCAGTGTTAAGCCCGTAGTGTCACTGTTAAGGTGTTGCCCCTAGTCTTAAGCGGCCAGTTTGTCCCCCCCCCCCCCCCCCTTCCCCGTCACTATAGGGGTGTGTCATAATAAGCAAGGAACCCCCCCCCCCCCCCCTGTGACCAGGGTAGTGTCACTATATAGGATGTCACTGTATGGGTGTTGTTGTAATTCAACTCATTATTCAAAACAATTATCTAACTTGTTAATATTCAACGCCGACACGCAACTGGTGCGACATCTGAACTAGCTGGAGAAGCGTTGCCCTCCCACAGGCAATAACAACCTAAGGAGAGACGGAAAAGGAAGATCAAGCGACGACACTAGGTTCAGGGCGTAGTGGGCCGCGGGGGTCGTAGGAACCTCGGCTATCCCACTATAAATAGTCAGGAGATCTACAAAATCCGGCTTAGTTCCGGCGTTTTAATCGCTGAATTATCGACAAGACTACCGTCTCGTCGCCTCTACCCGCTCTTGCTCCCCCCACCTCTGCCCGACCGAATCATGGCACCCATGCCAAGTCGCCCGACAGAGGCGGCCAAGGGGGGCGCTCACCTCGGACCCCGCCCCAATAGCACTGGCGGTTGAGCTACGTCGTTTGGGGAAGGACGGATATTATACTACAATTGATTGGCTGCGTCGTCGGCTTAGCGTTGCCGAAGTAAACAAGGACATGTTCGTAATGGACAACAAGGACGGCGGCGGAAAAGAGTTGAACATTATGTTGGCTCGTCATCTTTCGGGCCGAGACCAACTGATGGCATTGAGGTCAGCCGACCCGACTCGCCAAGTAGCGTCGTACGACAGCCTATTGGTGCGTATTTCGGGCACCGGCCCGCCGCCAGCTCTTTGCGGCGCACCACGGCGCACCCAGCGGGTGCCTAAACGGAATATACCGAAATATAAATTCTGTGGAACGTCATTTAGTAGGTGCTCTAGAATAGTGTGTCGTGGTTATCGCTTATTTCCCGGTAGATTGTGCTGCGAGGCAGTGCGCGAAAACGGCCTCTTGTCGGCCGCAACCGCGGACAGGCAGTGCCCTTTGGGCTCGCGGAGGGGGGCGATGCTCACGAGCCGAACTAGCACTACCTGCCATGGACGAAATAGGATAGGTCCATAGCCTTTCTCATAGGGATGCTATACAAACATTGAGCTAGAGGTCGGGGGCTTCAGGGACGGTGCCTCATGTGCCCCCGATCCAAAAAACCGCCCGATCTTGGAATCCGCGCGTTCGGAAATACACCCCCGGCCTCAACCCCTCCTGTGGGGGCGCCTGGGGCAGCCCTATGCTTATCGATCGTATGAGCACTAATAGAGGCCCATACGCATGGCCGACGCCGGCTAACGATCATTTTGCGGTCAATCTCAGTATTGAAATTGAAAGTGATTTCAACGCGCTGGTCTGATGCTCTCCACCGCTCAGACTGAGTTGCTCTTAGGGCCTGCCATATGTAACCATAGTAGGGAACACATATAGTGTAATTACAGGTCAGGCTTCCGGCCATCCTCTACTTTCGTTTCCAAGCCCCGCCTCCTCCTTCCATCACGTGATCAATAGCTGTGTAAGTACAGCTCAGGCTTCCGGCCATCCTCTACTTTCGTTTCCAAGCCATGCCTCCTTCCATCACGTGATCGAATCAATAGCTGTGTGTTCTCCGGATAACTAGGGGTAGTCGCCATAGTACGAGTGACTACCGCTAATTGGCAATACGGGGATTATGAATGCAGTACTCGCCCCGCCCCCGAAAAGGGTTTCCTGTACATTGGTAATGCACCGGCACCGCGCAATCTTCGACCGTCGTGCGCCTTGGCTCCACCTGCCGCCATCGCTAAAAATACCCCGCATGTCGCGGCGCTGATCGCCCCACCACGCCGGTTGTGGCGGCCCGCCGGCCTCGGCCGCGGTCCGCCGATGCTGCCTCCACCTCGCATGCATGAGCTCTTGCGGTAGGATCCCCAAGGGGGTCTTGAGGGGGAAAGGCGCCCCCCCCCCCCCCCCCCCCCCGGTCCGCGTGTCGTCGCTCCGGGGTCGGCAGGCTGGTCCTGCTCGCCCGCGCGCCGCTCGCCTCCGCAGCGCGCCTCGTCGTTGTAGCCGCCCGTCCATGGTCAGACCGAGCTGACCGTCAACTGACTTCTCCCGCTGCATGGCTGCGACTCCCTCCGGGCACTCCGGCTCCTGTCTCTTGGCCCCTGAGTCACTGCCTTGCCCGGCCTCTCCGCACCCGAACGCCCGCCCCGCCTTTAAGTGCCGGGCTCCCGTCTCCTCGCGCTCGCCGCCGCCCTCGCCCGTTCTCACGGGACGGCTGAGGGTTTCCCGGGTGTTCCGAACGGGTCGGCCGCAGGGCGCCGCCGAACACTCCGCTGTACTAGGCCGGGATTCGAGCGATTCACAGGTGAAACACATACCGGGGGGGGGGGGGGGGGGGAGGGGGGGGGGGTACGCCATATCTTTTGCATGTCGGTCGCGGGTTGTACAGAGGTAGGAGAATACGATTTTATTTCGAACAGCCCTCGCGAGTAGGCTGCCTCCGACCGAGTCGTACAGACTCCCCTCCCCACCCGTAGGCGGATGTCGGAGACGCCGACGCAAGGCCGAGATCGTACAAGAATTATTTTTAGCAACCCCCGCCCGGCTTGCTGCCCGGCGGAGCCAGCAGGCGCTACCGGGACTACGAGTATTATTTAAAAAGCCCCCGTAGGGCTCCCTAGTCGTCGCATGATCCAAGCACCCGCCACAACCGGCCACCCCGCTCAGCCCCCTGCCGCACCCAGCCGGGCACGGGTCTTATTATGTAAAACAAATATCGACTCATTGTTTTGCACGGAGCTTGCTACATATTACATCGTCTGCTTCCCCCCCGCCCGCCCTTCGCACGCCCCGCCGTGCGACTGTAGCCATTCGTTTTTCCGTCTGGGGCGGTCGCTCATCTCCCGCCCGCCCGCCGCCCTACGGCCGGCGGGCCAGATATGTCTCGGTAATGTGCATGCGCCCCCTCCCTCCCTTGAAATATTTAGTACTAGTAGTAGTTGGAGTTTCCTCTTTCTTTGTCTACTTAACAGGTGCGATACGGCACCATTACGGCGTCGCGACAGCCACACCCACCCTCCCCTCACTTCGTTCATTTTCGCGGGTTATGCCGAATCGGACCGCCGCCTGGGCTTTCTGGCCCCTCCCAAAAGCTTGTAATGGAGCCAAGGCAAGTTTTCGGCAAATTGCCTGCGCCTCCGCCGCCTCGCCATCCGCCCAACTCCCTGCTTGAAATACGAGTACGGGTACGTGCCGTGCAGTATATTTGCAGCATGCAATCGAGTATGATTTTGCCAATCCAGGGTGCGGAGGCTGATTCACACGGAAAAGCGCCATTGTATGGCTAGAAAGGTTCATCACCAAAAGGGGGGGTGTCAGAGGAGGAGCCCGTAGGGCGGAGGCGGAGGGCGCTGCCTAAGGGTCCGAGCTAGAAGATGGCCGACGAGATGTTGGTGGCTGTCCTAACTAGCTCCCCGCCGGCCGGGAGCGCGGGGCTCGCGGGCGATGGGGCAGCCCGTACTACTGAAACCCGACGGTACAGGTTATCTAACCGGTTAAAACCACTAACAGACCGTTCGGGTCGCGCTAGGACAGTTATATTATTTAAAATACCCCATAAACCCGTTCAGATCATTTCAATATGCGATCGAGTCTGGTTTTGCCATTTTACACGCGGTTTGTTTACGCCTGCGAGCGTGAGCATCCCCATTTCCAAGCCGATTAATAAAACGGTCAAGATGGGACCATGATCAGCCACCACTCGTAGATGCGCGGACAACTATGCGCCACCCCCCATCGCATCACACCAATAACGTGACATACATGCACATATTATAGCAGTCGGCAGGCGTGCCGACCAAACGAACGCCTCTCCGCAGCAGGGTCACGGCTATCACGATTACTACCAGCAACCGCCACGTGCGCAGAGGCAGCAAGCCCCGGCGGCAAAACGCCAACCGAACGACCATAATGCAGGGAATGGGTACTCAAGCGTCCAGCATGCCAGCGGCTACAATCAGCAACATCGATCCACCACAGAAACTGGAGCACCCATGGCGGGAAGACCAGGCGGCCAACCGGCATTCGCAAAATCAGCAACCAAGCGACCAGTATTGGCAGCCGCAGTCTGCAGCTGGTCATGGCCTTGAAGATGTCTTGAGTTGTAGAAGGGGTCTCGCGCCGAGAGATTAAGAACCTCGATCGAGGCGCATGCGCATACCAGACGCGGACGGGATATGTCGACGGCGCGGCACATGCCGGACGTGTCGCGGAATTAAGGCGCCGTCTCCCGACGGCGCCCTACAACATTTTGCCGCGCGCGGTGGTGGAGCGGCCAAGTTGGCGACGAGTGCCCAGTAGAGCAACGGCGCAGACACCATTAGGACGAGTACCGCTGCGCGCACGGGCACGCGAGTGCGCCGCGTACAGCCATGTGAAGTACCGGTACGCTGTTCGTGACGCGACGCGGTAATAACTTTGCACCTGTACTGGCGATGCACACCACGAGGGTTGGACACGTAACCCTGCGCAATGACAATAATGATGTAAGACCGCTGCCATCACCAACGGCGGTCGTCTCGCCGCCTCGCGTGAAGGGCAGCGCGTGAAACGCACAACGCTTTGGGGCGTGGGCATGTGGCCCGCAGTGTGGTCGTGCCGTGCCGGCTCTTGGGTGTGTCGGGGTCGATTGTCAGCGGCTTCGCAGAAGACCCGCCGACTCGGTAAGCTGTCACCGCGGGTTTGGCTTCGCGGAGTGCGGTGAGGCGGCCGCCGCTGCTGCACCAACGACGATTGCCGACCACCTTACAAGTCGCACACATATGTTGTCGCCACGAAATGCACAAGTCGCGTTGGGTGGCGGAGCTGTCACCCGGCGCGCGGCCAGCTCGTGTTGTTACAGATGAGATGTTGCGACGTCGGGAGCGGGTTGGGCAGCGTAAAGGCCCTTGTGGCCTCCGCCAACCCTTAACGATGCCAATGATGTCGGGGCAAGGGTGACGACGAGGCGGTCGCCGATGTTGCACTATCAACGGTCACCGAGGTTCCAAACCCGGAGTCGGACAGGGGTAGTTACGGCCACCACGAGACGTCAAACACGCCAGGTGACAGAGCTGCCCTCTTGCGGGCACCTGCAGATTGTCGTGGTCCTTGCGACGACGACGTTGCAGTAGGAGGCGTCGGACACGAGCTAGGATGAGCTGTGCAAACGCCGCCCACTGCGGCCACAACAAACGTTGTTGCATCACGATTAGGGCGAGGGCAACGAGCCCTCTCAAAACATCGGCGCATGAGCGGCGCAACCCCCGTAACGGACCAAGTACGAGAGTAGTTCCGGAAAACCACAGCGTCTAACGACTGTTCATGCCACGACGCCTTGCTGCGAGGACGCGCGGACCGGGTTGAATTGTCTTGCGAGACAGCAAGTAGTAGCCGCCCCTGACGACACGGACGTCCTCCTCCGTAGCGATAGTCCGCGCCGATTTGTTGCGGTAGGCGTAGTTTTTGTCGTTGACAATAACCGTGACGAGCAGCGGCCATGTTGCCGACCGCGTCCACCTAACCCAACCTCAAGAAGTTGACTACTGCGAGAGCGTGCTCCACTACTGCGGGAGTCCCAAAGACATGTACTTCGACTCGACTTCGGGTGTTGAGGTTCAAACCCCCCAACGGGCGGGGACCCCAAAGCTCCAATTCCTTGCCGTTCGCAGCGCTGCCCGAAAACGGCCCAGCCGCAAAGCGAAGGCAGAAACGGAAATTAAACGACCTCGGGCGCACGAGTAGGGAAAACCACATTACCGAGTGGTTTTATGTCGCTGCCTGATGTTGAAACGCATGTGCACAGCACGACAACTCACCACCGGGTGGATGAACCTCGGTGCGGACTTGTTCAACTTTATTTGTGACCCTCGCGAGTACAATAAGTACGCGAAGCCGCCGCCGAGGGCAACGAGATAGAAGATGGCAGACGAACTGCTGGTGGCTGTCCTAAGTAGCTCCCCGGTACATCCCTTGTCCGCTCGTTAGAGCGGTCGTCTCGTACGCGAGAGACCCGGGTTCGATTCCTGGCTGATGTATTTCGGCAATATCGGCCCGGCGTGTCCCGGGTTTACTCGGTTGATGAATTAGCCCTTCGGGGTTCGAATGAGGCAATGGTCTACTGGCTATGCCAGACCTACGACTGCAGTTGGCGCACGAGGTCAAGTGCTGGGGCGGCTTCGGCCGATGTCCCGGGGCGAACTTTACTTTACTTTTAGCTCCCCGGCTAGGAGCGCAGGGTTCCTGCGCGATGGGGCAGCCCGTACTGAAACCCGATGGTACCGGTTACCTAACCGGTTAAGACCACAAACAGACCGCGTACGCACTAGGACAGTTGTATTCGTTGGGAAACCCTATAGTCGCTAAATTAACACTTTTAGATCATATCCGCGCGCCGGATCAGCGCAGCAGCACCGCGCCTTCATTATTACTTGACGATGCTGGCTGCTGGCTGCTGCGACTGCAAAATGCGCCACGGACCGCGATCTATTATTTACACGTCGCACGGCGGACGCTGTGGCACGAGCAGGTACGGGTACCGCAGGCACGAGCAGGCACGAGCGCGAGTTTTGGCGCAACCCGAAAACCCGCTACCGCGTGTAACGACTATGCTTTGCGTATGACGATTCTTTGTTTTTGCGACCGTCCAATTAAAAACATATGATCGGGATTACCTGTATTCGCAGTAAGGATCAGTCGCTTCGTAAGTAATTCTTGCGGTATTTTTATTGCTGCAAAAAACCCTGCTGCAGCAAATAAGTTTTAAGACTTATTTTTAGTTTTAAACAGCAGGTAGAAGCCCGGAAATTTATGACGACGATTCGATGTAGCACATGACGCTGCTGCGTGCTGGGGCATTTTAATTTTTAGCGAGAAGTTGTTAAATTTGCGATGATATAATCATTACTACATCGACTACGGCGGGTCGCACACGAGTGCTACATGCTAAAGGTACCATGTAGGTAGAATGCCGTAGACCCCCTCCCCCCTCCCCAATCCCCACACTTTCAAGGAAGAGCGAGGTGGCTCCGCCACCTCGTGCTTCCACCATCAAGGTGGGGGCATGTAGTCGCTACATTTCATGCACATAGGCAGACGCCAGCCTCGCTTGTCAATGAACGTCGAGCGTTGAATTATAGAGTGGCCCATGATGCGGTCACAACCACCACATCCGTGAAAATTATACCTAGGAGTAATTGTACGATATACTGCGGGTTAGTACCAATAACCAATACGATGTGTACGAGTGCTATTACGATGTGTACTTGTGATTCCGCGATGGGAAACGGCAGGGGGAAAACGGACCGGCGCCTGGGCGGGTGTAGCTCCGTGGCGGATCGGCACCATGCACAATAGCATGATTGTCCTTCCCGGTGGTGGCGTGGGCGAGCTCGATATCGATAGCCTTCATGTGGCGCGCGGCATATGGTAGCGTGTAAGTCGATAGGGTCGCTGCTTGGCACGGCGTCTCGTAGCTTCGGGGGCTGCTTGGGTCGAATTGGGCGGGCATGCATGAATAACGCCAACATCGGTATACTCTTTGTAACGAAGGAGCACCCGCTGCCGACCGAACGTGCGCCGCAGGTGATGAGCAAGCTTGATCGCGTGGCCTGCCATGTGAGGATGTTGGGTGTGATACGCTTGATGAAACTGTGCATGGTGAAGTTGGATCTTGGTCTTAAAGTGGTCGATCTTGGCAAAGGCAATGGCGACGTAGACGCCACGTGCGACGTCGCAAGGCATCGGGGGGTTGTAAGGTAGTAGACCGCGGTAGGCCATGCCAACGTCTGAGTCGAGGAGAATAGGGCGGGGGGGGGGGGGGGGGGGGGGGCAGTTGACAGAGGATCCATGCCTACAAGGCAGTGCGGGTTAAGTAGATGCATGAGATCGGTTAGCTCCTTGATTCCTTTTGAAAAGGCGATGAGCTGACGAACGTCACGACTCACGGTCGCCAAGGATGCGGGAGGCGTTGATGATGTCCGTGGTCGCGACGCGAATCTTGTTCGCGGCAAGCTGGATGCGGATGACATGGGCAACGTGTCGCAATTCGGCGTCGAACTGTATGTCGTCGCCTTTGCCACTTGCCATATTAGCATCGGCGGCGATGGAGCGGCGGATGGCCAACATTCACGGTGGAAGAGCGGCGGGCATCTTCACCGCGCTCTCCGCTAATTACCGTTTCGCAACGTCCAACCATATAATCTGAATATAACCCGAGCTTGAAGGACAAATCCCCGCACTACCCGCCATAGCAAGCCAGGGGTCGCCTCGAGTAGCCTCGCGAGGTGGGGCCATGGCAGCCCATAATCCCGACACCCGAGTGAGGTGTCCCCGAGCAGCCCGTGACGTAAGCCTGGGCTAGGGCATGTTGGTGGGTCGGATGCGTTTGCATCCAACCCAACCGAGGCGGCCAAACCCGAATGTCCGAAATCGGGTAATTACCAAGTATGTCGGGACGACCTACTGCCACCCACAACTGCGTCACCTATTTAGCCCTTATGGTATTAAGCCCTTGCATACCTTGCATATAGTAGCTTGGTACCGTACTAATGGGCCTACCAAATCTTGCTTGCTGAATCGAGCTATGCCGGGGGGGTGCATCCATGCGGGACGAGATTCGGTTTGGACGGGTAGCTCCCGGGTTCACTCTCAAGTGCGCCGCCCCATGAGGCATCACCCACACCGAATACAGCCCGGCGTTGAAGGCCTCTGGGGATAGCCTACCTATAGGCCATCTTATCGGAACATGGCGGAACTCGGGTCGTGGAGTTGGTGAGGTACGCGGCGGAGGGGGGGGGGGGGGATACACTTGAATGGAGGGCAATACTTGAATCGAGGGCGGTACCAGGCAAGATACGCCACCGCATCTACGGATGGCGGTCAAACAACACCTACGAGGGCTCCCCTAGCACCTATGACCGTTGACTTGCATTGGATATGGTTGGCGGGACTGACTCCAACTCTCGACTGAGGGAGGTTTGAACGGGTCGCTTTCTGTGTGCTACGGGAAAGTGTCGGGTGCGTAACAGTCGGGGTATCCCATGGGGCACGATACTCATCACATCCGAGCGTGATCTCTGATATAAGTTTGTGTGGCAACTCTTAAGCTAGAGCTAGCCCATCTTATCGATACTTCTACGATCGGTGTTGTCTCGGATCAGCTAGCCGACGTGGGCATGCATCCCCCTCCCTTCTCCATTAGCGCTCGCGGCGGGTGGAGCAGTTGTAGAGCATCCAGGCTTGCAACTATTTCCGGCGCCCGGTCAGACGACACCCTCTCGCGCGTGACGCATTGTAATTCAGTTTTGAGCTGACGATTATAACCAGCACAACGAGTGCCGTAATCCCACACACAGCCTTACACATAATGAAAGGGTGTACCCGATCTCGAGTAAATCCGCCATGTGACCAAAACGCGTACAATCACAAATGCGCGCCGTATGTAACCCGAGTTGATCCGACACCAATGTACGCTTAGACAAATGGGGCTTCATAGCTCAGACAAGGAAAAGGCTTCGGCAAGGACGAAGATTGTTACATTGTACCGGGGCGTACACAGTTAGTGGCTTGGCACGCAATCGGTTGCGCGTATATGCACTAAGCTTGCAACTGCAGTTAGACACAATGCGAGTCCCGTTGTTCCTAAGGAGTGTGTGACTTTATTACAAGGCACCCGTCACACCTACCGAGTAGGGCGGGATGAGGTGGATGCGAGTAGCGCTACATCAAAAGAGATGAGCGCAGTGGACCCTCCAGCAGCACCACCCAAGTAGTGTTGGACTGTTCTAGACAGCGAGGTCGGGAGCTGTCGACGGTAAGTTGGCGACAACCGCCAGCCGTCGCCACTCTAATAACTTCGGGAAGCCCTAGAAAGTACCGGCGCGTCGTGCATGTTAGCAGCGACAACCGGTAGTAGGCGTGTTCACAAGTACGAGTACCACTACAAGTAGCGGTGCGAACTGACTGCCCGCGCGGCACTCGGTTTGTCTGCCTAACCTCAGTTGAGCATTGAAAACAATGATCTAATCTTGGTTAAATCTAACCGGGTTTACGGGCGGTATGCGCAGACATTACGTGCACTATATATGGTATTGGAGTGGGTATGCGGATAGGGCTATGGTGATAACCTAACAGACAATACAGGTCACACCCATGTCACACATGTCGGAAATAATGTTTAGGGCTGTGTTCTTGGGGTTTCCTTTTTCCCTCCCTGCCCCTAGGGTATATATACGCGGGTTTCGACACCAACTGCCTGCGATCTCCGTGCCACGCCAGTGATCGACCACGGGCGGTCCCGGTGCTTCAGCACTGAGAAGTCAATGTGCGGCACTTTGCGTGCGAAACACATCGGCAACCCCCGTACTACTCATCAGATATCATAAAACCGTCATCGTCCGTTAGATTGGACCACTCTCCTACTTTCGTGTTGGCCGCCTGCCCGCACAACATTATTAACTCGCAGTTTCGGACCGTGCAGAGTGCTCATGCCCTCGGAAACGGTATTCAAACCTTCCACCCTCCGCTCTCGCTACCGCCACATAACCAACTCGAGCCGAGGCTCTTCTCTTCTCTCTTCCCCGCGCGGCTCACTGCCCGACGACCCCTTTGATGGTCGTCGCCGGCAAGACGGCGGCTGTCGGAGACGTCGTGACGGCGGCAACAACGCAAGACTGCATCGAGACGGCGCGTCATGAGGAGGAAGACCCAAGAATGAAATAACTCATCCAGGAGCAACTCTCAAGGTTCTTCACCACTCAAAAGAATCCTACTTTGCCGCCGGCTGCTGCCGGTGAAGAGCACACCATTCCGGGTGGGAACGAGTCCCGCGCCGGTGGTCAGGACCAAAACGTCCATGCGCCCTTCGCCTCTTCGAGCGAACCACATTACCTTAATTGGAAAACCACCATCGCTACGGCTCTGCCCGGTTTCGAGAACGGGATGCCTCCCGACAGTCTGCGACGCCCGGGGCTCTTCCCCACCGCCCTCGACCGTGTGCTCAAGTACCTGCTTGGTAACCCTCGTCTTCAGCCGGCAGCGGACGAGTACTATATATCACGCCGCGTGCTACGGGGCTTTCATTGTCGAGCCGCGAAAGCTAATGGCGGCGGCATGTGTCACCGACGGGATCACGCCGGCCTTCGGGCAGTGGCTTGAGGCCATCGTCCAGAGCATGGAGGCCATCGACGACGGCCATCGGTTCCGCCTCGCCTACCTCCGCAAGTACTGGGATACGCGGATGCATCGTGGCGACACCTTCGCTCTCGACGTCGTGCGGGGGCGCTACCTCCGCCCCGGTACTGAGAACCTAGGGTCGCCCGAGTTTACGAGCTACTAGAGCTCTACAAGGACCGCGTCTACGACGCCAACATCGCGAGCGCCGCCAAAACCACCGCCCGTCAGCGCTTCGGCGGCGCGCTCCGGCGCAATGACCGCAACCAAAACGGCGGCGGTGACAGCCGCGAAAAAATCAAAACTACGCGTCCGGGGCGCGAGGCGGTGGCGCCACGAGCCACCTTCGCAAAGGACGTCACCAAGGGCTTTGGTAAGGGCAAAGCGAAAGCTGAGGCCCCTACGGTCGACATGGCCGAATGATGGGGTGCTCCGCCGTGCCGACCCCATGCATCTGCGTTTCGAGGGGCGGCACGCCTCCGGGCGCGCCTTCCAAGCAATGCTGCAATGGAGCCGCCTGCATGAGCGGGACTCATCCCTCACCACCGACTCTCCTGCGCGCGTGCCGTCACCCTCCCCGTACCCTCGCCGGAGTCAACCCCTCCGGCTCATCTACTTTGCTCTTCCACATCGCGAGTCCACATAGACTCCCTCTTTATGGCGCCCCCCCCCCCCTCTCGACCTGCCGCGCTAACCCTCTTTGCCCTCTTTGCTCTTTGCGCAGCGGCCTCTCGCGAACAACCAAACGTTCCCGGTACGTACGGACGCTCGCTACGATGTCATCGGCTACAGTAGCCCGCCCTCATGGCATCAGCTTGGTGCTACACATGGCGATGTTGTCACTGCCCGACGAGCACCACCCTCAAACCCGGCAGCGGCGTATGGAGCGTTCCATCGTGTCCGCCCCTCTACGAAGACACCTACCTACTTCATCGCCGACGACGAAGCGACGGCCCCCTAGAGCGAGCTCACGCGAGGCAGCATCGAGGCCCTCTGCGGCAAGGACGACTAGGGCGCCAAGGTGCTCGACCTGCTGACTACCTCGCTCACGACCAGCACCTACTCCAACTACGACGCAAGATTCGTTTCTTCGCCGAGTTTTGCAACGACGAAGAAGACATCTCTCCCCTGGATTGCACCGAGTCGTGTACATGCGTCCGCTACCTCGCCTGGATTGCGAAGCGCAGCACCATCGGCGCCGGCTCTCTGCAACCCTAACTCTCGGCCATTAACTTTTTCTTGCTTCACACCGGTCGGGACGACGCCCCGGCCACCGGCCAGGCGATCGGCGACATGAAGCGCGCGCTTCAAATCCGCCAGCTCAAGACTAGCGAGGAGCTGCGGCGCGCCCCCCTTCCAGGCGACGTCATCACCGACATCCTCAACGACCTGGCTACCCATCCCATGACCACTACCCCCGGCTATGGCAACATCCGCCGTGGTTTTTTCGACATTTATGTTTTAATCCCGTGTTGAGTCCTGCGTCTCGTGCCGGCTCTGCGACATGGCCGTGGACACCCACAACATCGCCCTCTTCGTCAACCGCGAGAAGTAAGGGGGGACATCGCAAGCTTCGAATCGGTTTTAGGCCCCACCTCCAAATCCCAGTCACCGCCGTGCCCGCGTGGACAGCCCTCCTCCGCCGATTCATCGCCTACCGCGACGCGGCGTTCCGGGCGGCCCCCGCCGCCAAGCCACCTGACCGATTATGGGCGCTTCCGGCCACAGGGCTACCCCACCCCTTACGTGGAAGGCCTCCACCCTCAGCGACTGGCTCAGGCGTGCCGTCGGCCGCATATATGGAGCGCCCCCGAAGGGTTCGTGTGGACATCGCACTATTCCCTACGACGTAAGGGCGCGGCATCTGACACAAACGCAGCAGGCGTGCCCCTCGACAAAATCCCGCCACTAGGGCGATTGGGCCCGCAATTCTGCGGTAATGAACGACTACATCGACCCAACCACGCTTCCTTTCCGCGCCGCCGCGCTTCTGTTCGGCTGGATCTCCCCCTTGTGGTCCTTCGCAGCCCTCTCGACAGCGGCCCCGCTCCGTCATCGGACGCCGCCCCGCCCCCTCCACAGTCTTGAAGACCGAGGTAGCCAATCCTCGCTGCCGACCTCCCTTTCAAATATTTAGAGCTTTGGTCTTGGGGTTTTCTTTTCCCTCCCTGCACCTAATAGGGTATGCGGGTGTCGAAACCAACTGCCCGCGATCTCTGTGCCACGCCAATGATCGACCACGGGCAGTCCTCACTACTGGCTGGTGCTTCGGCACTGAGAATAAGCCAAAGTTCGGCACGGTCGGCACTTTGCGTGCGAAAAACAGCGATCACCCCCCGTGCCCATCAAATCTTATAAGACCATTATCGTCCGTTAGACTGGACCACTCTCTTAGTTTTGTGCTGGCCGCCTGCCGCACAACCCGCCCTTCCTCCCTCATGTGTGTCTCTTTGCCGATAGTACCCCGCCCTTTCGGTGTAATTAAGCCTGCGCCCTTTTCGGCTTACCCTCCCTTCCTGCCTCTCTGAAACCAGGCCCTGCTGAAACTACTCATCAGGATGTTTACATCAGTAGGGCTTTCACAAATGCGCACTATCAGGATGAATCTGCTCATCTGGAGGCTGGAGCATACCCAGGACGTAGCGCTACCGGCACCAGAGAATCCTCACAGTGATCGATACACCATGCCCCTGTCCGCCAGTGCGGGTAGTCCCAAGAATCCAAGATCCCAGCTGGAAGTGCCGGTATTTTACACTTTATTTTACACTTTCCACTTCAGAAGGAAGCTGGATTTGAGACTCCAGGACCTTCATCGACGAATTATTACAGCATGTCTCCGCCCTGATGTCTCTTGTTAATTCCATCTACAGGTACATATTTACATGGTGGTGAGCTATACCTGCAAAAGGCGATCAGGAAACCACCCGAAAAGGTAATAGAAAACGTCCACTACAGCAGCAATTGCGCGGTGGAAGAGTATACATACCCTGTCCTGGTGTGAATTACAAAAAGGACAGTGACAAATCGACATACTGCTAAAAGTAGTACCAAAAAATCAACACATACCCTGTACTGGTACGAACTGGTACATACCAGTATGCCACCCACCACCCACGGCCTGGGCGGCCCCGACGACCGTCCTCGGCCCTCGGAATCGCGGGCTCTTCCTCCGTCTCCACCCCCGGCTGGGGATGGGGGCGAGGATCGTGCACGGGTGGCACCTTGGTAGTCTTGGCCCCGCCCGTGCTTCCACCGCCGCGGAGGAGCAGTGTGAGATGAACACCGGCGTCTTACGTCGTTGCTGGTCCAGTCAAGTCCCCGTTCGCTGTTCTTTGAGCACGCTCTCCCTTCCTGTCCTGTCGGCGCCTCCACATCACATTCGGCCTAGTGCCGCTATTGGAGTGGCCCGGGATGCTGTGCTGGGAAGGGAGTTCTACGTTCAATCGGCGGAAGGGACGGCGGGACGCGACCGAGCCGGCCGCGGCGGATTTGGCGCGAGGCGGAACAACGCGCGCTGGACACCGGCGTCTTACGTCGTTGCTGGTCCGGTCGGCTCTCCATTCCCTTCTCGTTGAGCACTCTCTCCCTTCCTGTCTTGTTGGCGCCTCCACATCACATTCGGCTCAGCGCCGCAGGGCTATTGGAGTGGCCCGGGATGTTTTGCTGTGGAAGGCGTTCTACGTTTGGCGGAAGGAGACGCGAACGAGCTGGCGGCGGATTTGGCGCTGAGTGGCATGCGTCTATTGCACGCCCGTGGCGCCCCGTTCCGGGCTTGATCCCCCCCCCCCCACTTCCGCTCCTTGCTGCGAGACCTCTACTTCGAAGCCCCTTTCCTGTCGGCGCCTTCACATCACATTCGGCCTGGTGCTGCTATTGGAGTGGCTCGGGATTGTGTGCTGGGGAGAGCGTCCCTACTGCGTGGAGCGGCGGTTGGCTGGTGGTGATGCCTGGTCGGTGGCTGTCATGGCGGTTCCCGCCTTTTGTGGCCTGTAGCTGGATTTTCTTTTGGATTTCTGTATGGATTTCTTGAATTTTGCAGCTAGCATTTGTATTAATCTAATATACCAGTATGCCGAGTAGCTGGATTTCCTTCTGGATTTCTGTGTGGATTTCTTGAATGTTGCGTCTAGCTCATGCCCATGTATTTTTTAGTATGCCGAGAGCCCGAGACAGTCAGACAGGCAAGTAAATAGTACATTCGTACTGAGCTTCTCTCCCCGCCCTAGAAGAGATGTGAGCCCCGCTGCATCAGCAACGCGCAGCATGAAGACCGAGCGCGCTGCGTCACTATCAAACTATAGAGAAGCAGAAAAGCTGTTTGTTGCAGGAGCAGCAGCAGCACGTGCGCGCGCGTACGCTACATATGCCCCTGCACACGGACGGCGCACTGCGTCTGATTAAATCCGTCTGCTAGGTACCCGGTTCAAATTTGACGGTAGCAGCAGTGTCGTCGTCTGGATTTCGTATATAATAATTTATCATATTAGGCACCCCACGCCTCACCCCCATCGACCCATGCCGCGGGTACAGCGGCCCACCTGCCAGCGGCCCACCTGCCTACTCGGCCAGCGGCCGAAACTTTCCCACTATGGCTGAAGCCTGAGCGGCGGGGATGGTGGTTGCGCCGATTGTATCGAACTGGGGGTGATAAATAGGCGAATGATGTGTTTCGACGGACTGGGCGTCCGGCTCCCTACGGGCGGATGTGTCGGTCTGCTCCACCAAGGTCTGCAAGGCTCTGCTGCGTCATCGAGAGTTCTGCCTGTACTATCCCGTATTTTGCTTGAATGCTGCAGAAGGTACCCGCCAGCACGTGGCCGGCCAGCCAGGCTCCCAGTCCGCCACGCATCATTACTACACAATCCCACGCTACTCGTACGAGTTCCGCCGGTTACCCCGTGCGGTAGCGAGCTACCGGTACCAGGGGGTTACCCCTGCCGGTACCTGTAGCGTGGTACCTGTAATGATACCCAGGCTGTACCGGTGTAATTTTCTTTCTTGCGCTCGGGTGGCCGTTTAAAACGCGGCGGCCGAGCGGCGGCAACCTGGCGCCGTGATGTTCTCGAAACGCACTTCCATATAAAGCAACAATCTCGCTGTCAATGCAACACAACGTCACTTCCAGTCCTTTCACGCGCACCGAAGTTTATTGAATCAATCGTCTGTTCACCCCCCCTTCCCCCAACACCCTATCACCCCCCCTGCACGCCGCACATTCCCGCTTATCCGTCTGTCAGTACAGAGGCTACCTTCCCAGGATGAATCGTACCCCACGTAGCGTGCGCAACGACAAGCGTGCGAGTCTCCTCCGCCGCCGGAGCGCACTCCCCCCTTTGACTCACGAGTCGCGCTGCTCTGGCGACCCGGAGGCGCAGCAGCCTGTTTTCTGGAACTCGTTCAGCGGGTCCTTGGCCCAGCTACACAGGCTCGACACCGCCACCGGCGTCTCGTGCGAAGAAATTGCGACCGCTGCACCTCAGCAGCGCGCTCCGCCCACCGGCGCCGACGCTCGACACAAGCGGTCGTTCCATTGCAAGCTTCCAGACATCAAGGTCGCGACCAGTAGCGGAGCTATTCGCGAGGGAATCCCCGCTGATGCCTCTGGCGAGCGAGATACTTCAACCGCGGGCAGCATGACCGCACAGCGGACGTCGAGGCAGGCTCTGCCGAGCCGCACTTTCCGCGTCGCCGCCGCAAGCAGTCCGAGCAGCCAGCAAGCACAGCGCCGCCCTGCCACCGGCCTAGGCCGCTTGCACGCAACGACGGCCACGCACCGGAGAGTCACTGTCGGGGACCTCGTCGCCGCATGTGCCAAAGACTACCACGCGTCCATGAAGACCTGCCGTCAGCCCACGTACACCGCAGACATGGATATCAGGTTTGCCCAGCAGGGCGGTACCATCCGAGTATAAGTGGCTTCCTTCTCCGGTGGCTTCCTTCGCACTATCTTCGCACTAGAAGTGGCTTCCTTCGCACGATCTTCCATCTGATTGTGCGCCACGAATCGTACATACACGGCGGAGCAAATCGCTCTCGAAATCCGCCACCGGAGATAGCAACCAGTCGCCACGACGATGTTGTGCCCACTCTTATTAATGATATTGCCACGATGATAATGTGTCATCGCTTCATGCAGGGCCATGATGGTACCAGTCTTATTATTCAATTGTTTTCTGTAATTTGTAAATCATTCTTGTCTCCATCATGGAATTTTGTCCTCCTGTGATTAATGTTACTCTCATTGGCTGCACATCCATGTCTATCAATGGGCATCAACCAACATGTCTGCAACGAGCTGTCCCAAAGACATGCGTAAGCAAAGTCCCCAGGAATGTGGCAAGCATAGGCGCACACCAGCATATACGGCAAATGTTGCCTCCATGTTTCTGTGTTGAGGCTCTGGAGTGTAACCTTTGTACGAAACAAGTTCCTGGCATGCATTTCGCGTGGACCGTACAATAGGCTCCTCGGCAGCTTATGATGCGTTCTAACTCCTAAGAGCTGTTGGCTTCACGAAGAATGCGCATGCTCATATTAACATTATCTCATGTACATATGTCCTGAGCCAGTCGCCTTCGAGTCATGTCGCGATTTTGGCAATGGTGGCGTCGCCCGTTGCTGAAGCAGCTATGATGTCGACATTGACAGCCATTTGATCAGGCCCCAACCAGTCGATCTACAGCACCCATAGTCGTGCTGGAATTAGAGCACGGCGCAATGGGAGGTGCCGGCTATGAATGTGTATTGTTTTCCTTGGTTATTGCGTGCTAAAGCCCAGTATGATAGGAAGTAATACTATGAACTGTTGTTCATAATACCTTTCATATGAATGCGCCCGCACTTGTAGAGCGCCATGGCTTTGACATGCAGTTCACTGAGACTAAACTATGTTTGAAGTTGCGCTCCACATAAAATCATGTTGATACATCGGGATGTTGTCGTCGTTGTCTTCATGTGCTGTATGATGCAGTCCAGGCAGCTTATGCGCGCCGCTGATTCAAAACTGTATCAGCAAGGAGTGGGGCACCAGAACGCAACTATGGCTACACATTGCGGCGATGCAGCGACATGCATGTATAAACAAATCTTCACTCGTGGCCCCGCCGGCCTGTTGCATGGCAAGCTGATAGTTAGTCACAAAGAGTGCAGCAGCACAGATATGCTGTGTGAAACCGGGGCATGATGCCGCGCTGGCATAACCGATGACATGGCTGCAGGTGGGAGGTATGGAAAGCATCTTTCGGCTGACATATAAATTCAGTACGCGATCAGTCATTCAGACATACTGTACAAGAGCATGGAAGAGGGGTCTCTTTGCTATGGGCGCCCGGGGCGGGGGGGGGGGGGGGGGGGGTTGCGGGGCGGCACGGCCATTGTATTGTGTCCGGTAGTATGGAGGAGCTGGGGGATCTACTGACGCCGTTGTGCTGAGCGATTGCTGCGCGGGGCTTTGGCATCTGCGGGCCAGCAGTGTAGATGTACCGAGCTATTGGTAGTATACTGCGCAGAGCGGCCACTGCGCAGGGCTGCTAGGCGGGTGCCTTTTGCGCGAAGCGGTGTTGCTGTGTTGAGGGATCAGTGCGGCTGCCTGGAGCTGTTGCATGCCAACATGGCCACTGCCTCTGGGCGTTTGATGGTTTTGAGCTCTTGGCGTTGCTGACTGGAGCCACCGCTGCCCGTCAAAGGGGGGGGGGGGGGGGGAGGGGGGGGGGCAGTGCGCCTAGACGTATATGTGTTTGGCTAATGCTGGTGGCGCGTCGGATACCAAGGAATTAGTTAACCTCTTCCCTGATACTAGGGTCGAGATTGCAGGTTCCGTGGCGGCAGCGCGTTGGAGGTGGTAGGCTACTTGTGCTGCTGCCTCCCGGAGTCCATCGAGCTTGTTGCGTCCTGTGCTATATGGCGTTTATAGGCTTTGTTAGACTGATAGTTCTCCCACTGGGTATTCGGCGCCGATAATGTGCCAAATCTCTGCTGCATTGTATCGTGTTTTATTATCTCTGCTAATGCGTCGCCAACTTTGTTAACTATTTGGGGATTGACAACAACCAGTTCAGACTCCCCCCCTTTTCCCACTTATTTGGAATTGTCGGGCGGACAAATCCATATGTCCGGTAGCTGCTATAAGCAGTGGGCCGAAACAACACAGAATCCTGTTTGAAGTGAGAGAATGGAGTCCCCGAAAGTCCATTAAATCGCCAGATATAAACCATCCTTGAAATAAGCAAGCAGCTATTAACCCCCCCCCCCCCCCTCCCCCCCCACACACACGCACACACACATAATTAGTCGTTGGCTCCATGATCTACGGGTGCGCTTGGCGCAAGAGGTCAAAAGTGACTGGGCGGCTGAAGCCCGATGATACATATGCGACATGATTTCCAATATTAATTCTTTAGATATGTATCGCATTTAACAGCAATCGCATTCCTGATATCGGGCACTGCTACGGTCGTGAGTACGATGTATATCACGTAGTAGGAGGACAGGGGGTGGGCTATATGGTGCGTTCCACGGCAAGCCTGTGGTGCAACTACCATCATGTCAACACATACATGTATTAAGCGACACTTGTCCGACCATTATGGAACGCCAAAAGCACAGCCGTGCACATGAGCTAATAACACAACATCGATCATTATATGTCCCCAAGGAGGACATAGCCGGCGCATCCAACAGGCCGCCAACCCCTGGTGTGATACGGCGATCGGTGTTGGCAGAGTAGTAGAAAGCGATATAATGCAGGAGGAGAATATTGATGGAGCGATGCGCGCTTGAGTAGTGACCGACGTCTCGACACCCTCGACAGCCGCCGACTTGCCGGCGTCGGTGTCGGTTGGGTCGGTCAATCTTGGGGTCGGTCGGCGAGCCGCTGCCAGACATATCGAAGGGTTCGTCCGGGAGGGAGCCGCGGGGAAAAGAGAGGGAAGAGCATCGGCTTGAGCTGGTCGTGTAGTAGCAGCGAGTGCGGAGTGTGAAAGGTTTTGGTACCGTTTTCCGGGGATTTGAGCACTCCGCACGGTCCGAAACCGCGAGTTAGTGTGGTGCGGGCAGGAGGCCAGCACAGCACTAAGAGATGAGTGGTCCCATGTACCGGACGATATGGGTTTTATAAGGTTCGACGGGTACTGGGGTGGCGGAATGCTTTCGCCGAGGACGGCACGGTAAGTGCCGTACTTCGGCATTATTTGAGTTAAATAAGCACCAAGACCGCCCGCCATGCGAATAAATATGAGGCTACGATATACAACGTGATGTAGATGATATTGACGTGCCTTTTCATGCATCGTTGCGTTTGCGTGTTGTGGCATCGTTGCGTCGCTGCCTTTTATGCAATACACGATCGTCACGTATTTGCTCGTCAATTTTTTGAGAAATCACTGTTATGACATGGGCATTTATTGTCCCGCAAGACCACACGCTATATGTAAGGCAACCCGCGCGGGATGCCAGAGGACATGTATTTCATGACAAACCTGAAAATCCATGACGTGTGAAATTCGTACAAAAACTGCTCAACATATGAGCCTCGCATTGTGTGAGCGTCGTGTCTTGAGTACGGTTGTGTAGGCATGAAGTTGCCTTGATGACGCCTTTGAAACATTGAAAAAAAAAAGTTCTTTGCCCTGCTCAATTTCCGTGCCCTTGGGAAAGGCACGCCGTTGTTGTTGTCGTGAGTCAGCATCGGTTGTATGCCGTTCGGCTAGGCACCTCTTGACATTCTTGACGCCGCCAGGAATACATGACGCAACAGTTGAGTGTCGTGCCCTTGAATGTCCCGCATTACTCGGTAGTGCACTGCACGGACAGTTTGCAATGGTGTCAGTGTTGTCATTGTCCGGCAAAATGTTAGCCCGGAGTGGCTTGGCAAGGTAATGATACGTGCTTAAACCTCCATGACGAAC